>OX104062.1:3859657-3876400 GCA_944474145.2 Dicrocoelium dendriticum
CAGCACTTGTTGAGGAGATAGCGTAACCTTCTACCTTTAGCCATTGCTTGTTTGATCTGATACACCTTCGGTAAGTGTGAAGCTGATGTTTACTGCTTCTTAAAGGTTTAGCTGTTTGATGTCAGTTAGTTTTCCGCTTATTCCGCACACTTCTTAGTTAGCTGCTCTACCTAGGCCCTACCAAGTTGGGCGACTCTTCAGGTCTGACTACTTGCGAGTTAGAGGAGCGGTCGTCTGCTCGACCAGCACTCGCTTGAACAGCTTTTTACCCTATATTTTATTCCGCCCCTTTTATCTTCACATGGCAACACTTCCTGACATGATGCGCAACATTACCGCGCCCATTTGCTTGGGGTTTTCCCTATAATACCAATAAGCGATCAGCTCGACTGAATTCAGAGGTTTATCCGACGCGTTCCGACCCGTTTCATCCCTCCCATATGGCTACTACATGCTGCCCTATCTTTGTATACATACGCACACGCGCTCTTCTCGTTGTACCTCACCAGCTATGGAGTCGCCGACTATGTATCATCGGGTTAGTCCGCACTCTTGTGCAATCTACTGCGTTTGCTTGATCAATCAGTCTCTGGCGGAACAACCTCCTCAAGTCACAGTCGCACGCGCGATTCCGGTCGTATCCGCATTCCATGGATATGACTCCTACGACTACTGCAGCCGTCGCAGTGTGCACACTCGCCTCATTTGCGCATCCGTGCGAATTTATACGCGGTGGTGATTAAGTGAAATATTTGCCTTCTGCTGCACACTGTGCTATAGTCGTGCTCACGTGCCAAATACTAAGTGGGGAACAGTGACTGGAGTCGCCAACCAACATACACACACACACATGCGCTCCTGTTTTTGACACCTATGGTCTCCTACTCGAATTGTTCACTGGCATTTGCTTCAATATGAATATCATGGTGCTTGTATTATACGTCTTGTCGTGGATTCCGAGGGCGTCCGTATGCAGCGTATATGTGCGTGGCTCAGTGGAAAGTAAATACCTCGTAGGTGGCCGGATGCTCATATCACAACCACCTAGTAAGAGACAACACTAAACCAAACGTGAACGGGAAGAGAAAAAATCAATGGCCGACTAACCGACGCACAACAATCTCCTTATCTGAGGGATCACCGCAAGGTGACACTCGGACCCAATGGGTGGTCAGTAACCGTTGTGACATGCGTCGACCTTCACGACTCGATGGGTCTCAGGAATCTTGGCTACCACTCTAATGGCCCCCTCCGTGTTCCGATCACTGTCCTGCTAATGAGATCGAAACTTCGCAACCGGTCGTTTTGTGCAATGCGTTCAAGCGGACTACATCCAATGACCCCAATCGCGTTCTTTTGACTCATAAAGTACAAAAACAAGTAAGCATATAATCAAATGTGTATATTTCCCGGCGGCGGTTTCCATGTCATGTTGCGGTGATCGTTTGTACACAGAAGTTGTGTTATTGTTTCCGTGTCTTAACATGCGCGAACTTCTCTCCACTTCTCGTGCATTACTGGCCTCGCAAATCAACGACCCAATCGTCAACAACTCATCTATACAGTACAAATGTCTGTACCACTGATTTACAAGTTTCTGCTTTGCGAAGCGCCGAACCTAACAATGAAGAAATACATGGCACGGAAACAAATTCCACTGTGTATGTGGGTAATCATAACGGATGGCTGGGGTCTTAGGGACGATGAACACGTTTGGTTGGACACACTTGCTGATATGGCTAGGAGCCGGCCCCAATGGCGTTTGTGTTGTGAGTTCCTTTATCCACCCCCCTGCTTAGCCTCCCCCTCCAATCACGATCTCATTTGTTAGTCATAATATAACACACCGATGGTCTCTCTCGCACTGCACACACACACTGCCACTATACTGGATAACGGTTGTTGTGACGCTTCGAATTGCAGCTCACACGTTTTCTCCTGGCGTTTTGTTTTCTTCTCCATGCTAATGAAGCTATATTACCTCACTTTTCGCGTGTCACTAATCATACCTTGAGTCAGTTGGAATCGGATATACGGTAAACGCACGCATGGATCACGTTTGAGCACAGATACTTGCTGCAATTTGCTGACATCTAATCAAGAGCTTCGAGTAAGTAGAACTGAAGCCGGTCGGCTGATGTCTGGTATCAGTCCATCTGATGTCGCACCTTCTGGCTAAACTCGAACGATCCACCGCATGTCCGCTAGCAAGATGCCTCGGTATGTATCGCTCGTCACCGAAGGCATGAAACAGCCGTGCAATGCTTTTCCTGACGTGTGCTCAATGTCTGACTGAGTCTGGATATGACGAATTTCTCCCTCTACCATTCATCCCCCCACCACTCTTTTGTAAGACTAGCACTCATCCAGTCGGGCGGTTAGCACACTTCATTTTCATGACTAGCGTCTTCGGATTTATACACACAACTGCATGCTGAGAACTCCTAATCCGACCTGGGCCCTTTCCGAAAACCTGTGCGTTTTTCGCTTGCGGCTCCTCACTTCTCATTGTTGACTTGGTCAGCGCACTTTTTCTGCGATTTCCTTTCCTCACAAATTGCAGTTTCTTGTTTTGCGTTTCTCTACCGCCTGGTATTTTCCTCTCAATTAAATTTGCGGTTGCAATTTAGAGTTCCCTCTCCGCATTGCGCTTTGCCGCCCCTGTGGTGTTTTGGCACATATACGTCGGTTTATTTGGGCACGACAGTGAAGCATTGTCACACAAGGCACTAGGGTGCTGCTGACATTTAACTTTGTGGCTTTAGTCCCGATGGCTGGATTCACCCTATCTCGGCGATGGCGCAAATTTTGGTCCTTCAAGAACAAGCAGTTTTCGGTAAAATCAAGTTATCCAGATATAACTGCAACTGGGAGACATTCATAGCGTATCTGGAGACCAACCATTCAGTGGGCAACATAGATGGACGACTATACATGATACGTTTAGTGACCCCTATTAGGTTCGCGGCTGATCGATTACGTGGTTCGTTCCTCGGATCCACTCCGTTTGCATGTGATCCCATTACTTTCGGATGACCCACTGCGTTCAAATCTCCTGTGCCCATTCTGGACTGTTTGGTTTTGGCTGTAATAGTCTGATATGAGGAACCACCGGAAACGAGTTAGTTTCCCACTTGTTTCTGATGTCTTCTCCGGGAGTCAATTCTCAACCGATTTCAAATTTCTCTCTCGAGTGTTGCTAAGTCACAAGACCAACGGCACTTGCTTCTGGTTCTCTTTATATCTTTGTCTATTTTTTTGTACTCCCTCACTCTCTCGATTCTTCGAATTTTTACTCTTTTCACCATGTGAGCACTTTAGTGTGCGCATCCTAGCTGACATGGGGTTTACAAATCACGAAACACCTCGTTCTGTGTGGAGGACGAGTTACTACAATACATTTGCCAGTTTTCTCCATCTTTTTCCAGTTAACTTTTGTCCGAATCCACTCTCGTTCCTTGGGCTGACAATGTTCCCTCTGTGCTCCTTCAAATTTGATTGGACGCGGTCCACGACCATTCCGAACTGTTTACCGTTCACAGAGTGTGTTTGTACAGAACTCGGATCCACACGGCCCCTCAACAACTCCCCTAGCCCAACGGAATGAAAAATGATGGAGACCACCATGCAATAGGGTAACTGTACACGCGCATCACATTGCGAGACCAACGTGTATCCTACGATTGAGCTGTGCACCAGATAGGTTGATTCATGACCAGAATATTTGGCGTTACTCGCCCGAACACCGCGCCCCACGACTAATTTCACACTTGTCGGCACTCATCAGGTAGAGAGAGAGCAGTCCTAGACGTTTTGGGCTGTCACTTGGAGCCCATATCACCACCGAGTCGCGCCTGTCCGAACTTGTCACTATTAATTGAAGGGTCATCGTGAAGCCCTCACTCGAAAGCGAACAAGCGTACTACGACATAGTTCTTTCTCTCACAGTACCCCCAATAGCGAGGGTCTTGAATGCTAAACGCAGTTGAGTGTCAGTGCGTTGGGGTGTGACTTATCGCAGAACTAACAGCGGGCACAAACTCACTTGAGGGAAGTTCTGATGCAACTGTGCACGCGCACTTGAGTTGTTGTCATGGGGCACCAGTGTTCCTAGGTTATGGTTACGGTGTTGTGTGGGTGTGTAGCTCTTGTTTTGTTCACCTAGTCCAAGATCGTATGAAGTGGTCGTTAACTTGGTAGCACGAAATGAGACCGCCTGCTACTGCGTTGCGTGGCGTAGGTCGATCTCACCTTTCCCTCTGGAGTACACGTAGCCGATTCTGTCGTTGGCTCGAGACTTTACATGGCATGGCTCACAACTGTCACCAGTTAGATGTTTGCAATCGTCTTCTAGTGTGGGTATGTTACCCCATTATCCTCTGCAGCAGAGTTTCTGACAGAAACGTAGCATCCTCGATCGCCTCATTGCGCAACTGCATGTTTCGCAGACATGGAGTATCTGCAGTCTAAAACGAAAGCTTGATGATTTCCCTACGAGTCACTCCTCGATTTTGTGGTCAAAATGAACGAAGATAATCGAAATGATCCGTAAATATCCGTTTTATCAAGGGAACTTACTCTTATTATGAACAACTGTAAGCAAGTTGGTGGACAGTCTTCTGGTATATTGCCTACAGGCAACAGTATGCAGTAACGGGTTAACACGTCTAGATATCGCTGCCTTTGAGTCTGTTTTATTCACTGCTTACTTGTTAGTGGACTCATTTTTCCATAATTTTTGTTACCGCTGCGTTCTACTATGTTTTACAACGTACATTTTATCTCCGATAGCTCTCTATGAAGGACAAACTGCCCACATCTGAGATGCTGCCCATTTCTACGTCCATGGATTTAGCCGGTGTTGGCACTACGGCCTCAGATACAGTCCATTCTCATGAGAAACTCAACGGCAGCTTTCCTTGTCACCTTTGTCATCGAGTTTTCGCCAAAGTGAAGAGCCGTAATGCCCATATGAAGTCTCATGCGGATCGCGGAAGTGTTGCAAACCACCGAGCACCGACCAACCACGGACATTAGAACACATCTCTTTATTTCTAGACTCTCTATTTGTATACTTCGATTTCATCCACTGCTTCTTTTGTTGTCTGGAACCACCACATTCGTCACTAGCGTTGTGGTTTTTTGTTAGCACGCACAAATCCGTTCAACCTGAGCAGGTTTGTGATTGTCACCGCTTTCAAATCCGCTGTGCTTAATCCCTGCGACGGCACGCAATGATGTGTACGTGTTTTGCATGCAGTTTGCGCATTTTCCTGTGCCATTTTATGCCACCCCCCCCCGTGATCTATCACTGTGTGTGTGTGTGTCCGTCCCATGAATTCAAGGTCACCTACATTCGCCACATTGACTGTCTATTCATCTGTGGTTTCACTTTCATAACCAGACGTATTTTTACCTTTTACACACTACTCGCAGCGTCTATTCGTGTACAGCACATATTCTCGTATTTCCATTTTATTTGTCATTTTCAAAGCGCTTCCCCATGCTGTAACTATTCCGACAGATCCTCTACCCCCAACAATCCGGTTTCCTATTGAACTCATCCGTCTGGATAGCATGGTATCGAATCTGTTAAATACTTTTCATACAGATGCACTTTAAGATTATGAAGCAAATTTTATGGTCTCAGCTGCAAGCGATAGAGAGAGTGAGATAAGTATATATTCGCCCCCTCCTTCGTTGTGATTTAAATTCCTGTCTCTTGCCCCGCCCCGCCCCGAACGAAGTGTTGTTTTTTCCGTTTAATTTTTCAGTTTTTCTCTCTTCATTCTCCAGACTTCCAGCATTCACGATTCTGTTTTCTTAACTGATTTCATCCGCTCCACTGTTTGAGATCACGCAGTTTCTTATCACTTTTCCCCGCCCATCGGCCGAAGTGGGCCACGTCACCCGGTTGCTACCTTATCACACTTTCAATGTGAGTGCGTCGTCGTCCGGGTTTTTGTGATCATGTTGGAGATCATTTTTCATAGCGCCAGTTGCCCCAGCTTCCTTTTCCTTAGTCCCTTCCACCTCGTTTTTATTGCTTTCCCGGTCCACAGCTCCTGTCTGTCTCTCCGCTCCACATCACTGGTGCCCGGTTGCGTACGCAAGATGTTTGTAATGCTTTTATAAAAGATTTTTGCCGTATTTTACCCATAGCGCTTCGAAATATCTATCCTGGCCCTACCTTCGCCCTCGACAGTTCAACGAATTCAGTATTTTGATCCATTTTCGCCTGGTCAACTGCCCAATTCTTTCTGAGACATCATTTCTATGCTCTATTGTCTTGCCCACCACTTCCTACACACACGATTCCTATTCGCTGGTCGTTGTTTGAGGCCTTTGTAACCCCATGTGCTGTGTTGTCCACGCTGTCCACGTCATCTGCTTTTTGTACTTATTCGAGACAGTATATGCGCCCACTGTCTTTAATGGTTCCGCTTTCTCTGCGTCCATTCACGCTTGAACCGTTTTACGGTGTAATCCCTCTAATGAAACCGTGCACCTTGTCTGAAGTCTTTGCTTCTTTCTGTGCCATCAAAGAGCAGTTGGTGTGGCTTCATTGGGGTATACATCCACTGGCGGGAATATTTTGAGGTGAACTCCTGCGGATCCCGATGGAGCCACCCGTGCTGCGAACCGGACTGAACTCGAGGTGGAACCAAACTGGTTCTCTCTTTTCGTAAAGCCCCGTTCCCTCATCATTATTTTCTCATGAGTCCACATGCATCAAACTTCGCTCGGTTGCGTCTCGAGATGGCCATCCAACTGTTTTCTCTATGTGCGGTTTTGTTTACTTGCGTCTAGGTGGGATGACCCTGCTCGAATTTCTCCAGCTCACGCAACAGCTTGCCGTAAACAACTCGTCCGAGCAATTCATAGGGCCATAATACATAAAAAGCCGTCTGCTTTGAAACTAACCCTATCCTGTGCGCGTCAGAAACCCCATCGCGATGAGAGGAGTGGGGCACGCCATATTACAGCTAGTGACTTTTCGTTTTTACCGTCTTTATCCGTAGCCCCTTCCTGCAATTTGTGCCTTTGAACATTGTGTGATCCGGGTATCCCCCGAACAGTTTTGCCCCAGTGGAACTATACGTACGGTTTGCATATGCAGTGCGTTTACTTGCTACTGTTTGTAACCCCATTGTTCTAAGTTGCTAACGTTCAACTACCACGAACGCGCAGCACCCCATGCGCCTCTGTGTTACACCACAAAGTCGTAGCTTATAATAGAAGTAGGTCCTCACAGGATTCGTCGCCAGGCTTGTATTCATTCGGCAAACATATGCTGGTGTTGACTAACTCAGCACTGCATCCTCTCTCGGGATTCTGAGCTACCCCTAGAGTGAATTCAATACACTTCGTTCTTGAAGTCTCGATTCAACGATGTAATCGCTCGGGGGGTCCTCATCCCCCATTGCCTCCCTACCGAATGGACGGTCTCCGTTAATTTGGGAACCATTCTTTGCTTATATGCAACTAGATCCTGTGATTTGGTCAGGTGTTTTTCGTGAACCCTATGGGGTGTGATGATGACCTCTGTCATCTCAAGTTTCGCCGTCAGCTCCAGTTTGGATTTCCAGTGTGCATTGTTGATCGCAGTCAGAGTATGTACCAGGAAAGCGTAGTATCCTCTAAGCAGAAGAGTGCCCAATCTGCCTCCCCCACTAACTGCCGATAGTAACGCTATCATCACCGTTAGCTCCAACTTTAATAGAACGTCGGGCGAAAATAGTCAGGGCTCCGATAGTCAACCGGTACCCATTACAAGGGATTTTGTGCACCACCCGAAACATGTGATCAATCAAATCACTCCATCCTCACCAACTTTTATCCTTCGCAGGAATTGAGCAGTTGAATAGCAGTTCCTTGCTGCTGCAGTCCAAGGGTCTCTGCTTGAGCACAGGACACCAGTCCCATATGCAGAGATAGTTGCACTGGTCACTTGTGATGCTCTACTACGGTCTCGTCCGTTCTAAACGCCACTAAGGTGAACAGAGGAATTACCAGTTAGCAATCACCACTCGGAAAATCCCAAAACAAATCACCACATGTCAACGAAAAAGTAATGTAACAGTAACGCCCAATTGTCGTGTGTACAAATTTCCCCGAGTCTACTACCATGTGGTTGCGGGGCAAACTGTGTTACGAGCTGCTACGATTTGCTCAGATAATCGCATCCGCAGCGATTTCAAATTCTTCCTTAAAGGAATCATGTCCCTCGTTAGATCTCTTAAAACGGCCCTTGCAATGAACGGGTGCAGACGCCTCTAAATGCATACTGTTCGTTGAGTGCTCAATCCAAGAGGAGTACACATTGTCACTTGTCGTTGGAGATGATGTTGGCGTGATATACCTGAATTTTTAAAAGCCCCCCCCCGTCTAGATCACCGGATTGTCCATGCCAAGCCCTAGTATTACAGAGTCGATGCCCCTCTCTTGAGTCGGATCATTGACTTCCTGCTACAGCTACAATTAGTGCTCAGAGTTCGGAGCCCCTTAATTAATACCACCCAAATCGAGAGTCGTGCACTTCAGGGCTCAATTCTAGGGCCACATTTCCTTTCGTTATTCGTCAATGATCTCGCCCAGTTTATCGATCCACACTTCCTTCTTTTAGTTGACGTAAAGGTACGGCGCATGATACATGCGAATACCGATAAGCATTTGGATTTCGAGTTGTACTCCCAGCTCAGTGCTTGCATTGCAAATGTTTCCTTGCCAGACTAGACAACATCGTCAGTTCGGCTTCGGGGGCCTGATTCACAGCGCCTCGTAAGCGACTTCGAGATCCAACTGCAGTGTATAAATGCAGCTGCGTGCAACGAGCTGAACGCTGCTCGCCGATGGGTGACATTTACCAGCCGGAAGTCCTCCACTAACGAGTATCTCTAATTCCTTCACGAATGCTTGCGAAGGCACGTTTTACAGTCGAGTCTGCACTACCGCCCTCTGATCAGTCAACCTTTGGCTTGGAAGGTAAGGGAATAACATGGACGAAGTATGTTGCACCTCTTGATCGATCACAGCTGCACACAATCGAAACCATAAACATGAAATTGTGGTTGACCAACAGAGGGCAATTTGCTTATCCAAGCTAGCATCACAATTGACTGAGGAATTGGAAAAAGCGATAGCCGTCAAACCACAAAGGACGAAATTCCACATCAAACGAAACTTTGCTGGAAAGCTGAATTCACACTTGGAACTAAGGAAGACGATGTGTGAATTACGAACCTATCCAAAAGTAGCTTACCAGACGCGGAAAAGCAGTCATTGTCCCAAGTATGCAACCCAATATTATGGACTCTAATCCCATCGTTTCCTATACTGCACCAGAATTACACCACATCACGCCTGAAGGACAACAAAAAACCAGATATAGGATCATCCTGGCTGTCAGGCATAAAGTTGTAACCAACATATTTAGCGCCACTAAACGGCAAACTCTGACGAACCTCATGAAAAACAAGAGCATAATTACACTGCCGGCAGACAAAGCATCCCTTACTGTTTTAATGAATAAAACTGATTACATGATGAATGAACTATTATAAACGTCCTAGTTGGTTTTGACTTTCCTAATCGGGACGGATAAACTGCTTCACTCGTTGATTTCCACGCGCAGAGTTGCCTAGATGATTCGGATTGGAACGGTTTGTGAACTTTGCCGGCAGACGTGAACTCGTAACTGTGAAGGTAGACGGAACGCATAAACGCCGCACAACCTTACTGAGACTCGGAAAAAGAAAACTTACTGACTCAACCAAGGCAACCGAGCTTTCGACACCTTCATATTTATAGTCCACCGAAACAGTAGTAAAGGGTTAGACTATGAGGAAAGTCATATGTTTGTCGGCACATGGATTGGCGGCATTCGTATCCGGATTTGCATATTACTGTGGCATCCAGGGGGGGGGGGCAGCCACATTACGCCTGCGCCTACAGATGGACCATGGGTGGCATGCGTTGCACCACCCACAGCTCCATCCACACACCCCATATCCGGTGTAAACCAGAAGGAATAAGACCGGGAGGCATGTGGATGGGAGTCACGTTTCTTCAGTCGGGCCGACCCGCACTCTTTCAACAAGCAGAACGGAAGCATTCCGGCCTAATTGGGAAATCATGCACACCAGACATACACAAGACGGTGGCTGGGCCGTAGCCCGTTCCACACAGGATGGAACCACTCTGTGAGTCTAGCACCGTTACGAGGACGCTGCACACCGTCCCCTCCAACAGCGACCAATTTTCTCCTGGAGCCAGTAATCGAGGTGGAGGGTATTAGACAGGTAGGTACCTCGTCAAAATTCACATCAAGCACAGCCACACCGGGGAGCTCAATCAACATATACTTCTGAAATGTAAGAATACTCACCACACAGGCAAACGTACCACATTCGCCGCCTTATTAGCCTGGATTAGTAAATCGAATGAGGACGTACGCATCGTACTTCTATTCCACGTGCAATAATGCCTTCTCATGCACCTGGGCAATCGCCCGCTTGATCAGTCCACGGAATTCGCACCGATCAACTTTGTCTTGGATTAGCAACATCTGAAAACAACATTAGTTCGTCATAATCTCACCTTCTTCATGTCCTGGTAATAGTGTTTTCGGTTTGCCCCAGTGCCGCTTGCATTCACTAAGTTGGCTGTACCAAAGCGGCATGAGTATCCTCGTCGAATTCATTTGGTATACATATGTACATTGATTGGTGTCATCCGTGTCCAATGGCAGTTCGAATACACCATATACACATGGGTTTGTTTAAACTTAAGTATGAATTGCCACAAACTTGATAAAGACAGATTAAACCTTATAAACAATAATGCTCAAAACGTGTATGGGTTTCGTTTAGAGCTCAGGCTAACAGCCACTTTCGCAGGCTGGAGAATAAATACCCGATACGAACTGTTGGTGATTTCTTTAACATTTAAATGTGAATATATATGACAGCCTCAAATCTTGCGCAGCAATATTTGAACGAAACCGACTTAGGAATAGTGAAGCAACTGTCATCAGTACGGTGACTAGGTAGCATGATAAATAAGAAGTGGTACGGTAAACTAGTTTGTACTTATGTGTTGCCATCTATATGGGCAGTCTGGTTTGCGTAGCTGATGGGGGTGATTGCACAGCGTGCGAATGCGATGGCGTATTCACTTCGTGCTCTCCGTGTCTCTGACCGGTCCGGTCATCTACTGCCCGAGGTACGTGCAGATTCTCACAGAACGATTGTTGCGCAACCTTAAGCATTGACAGGTGACAATACCACCTTCGCCGCTTACGGCCTCGTTGGCACGATAACTACCACAGTACTACAGCAACTAAGTCCCGCTGGCCACTATGAAACATGCGACTTTCCAATCAGTGTTCGCATTGTTTTGCAAATGTCCAACACGTACCATGGCTGTCATCCAAGTACTCAACCGTTTATACGTACCATTGTGTATTCTGCTGTGGCTATAGGCCATTTGGTAACGATCTGCATCGTACTTCCCGGGTGCAAACATGCGGTGCTCCTAAAACGATTGTCGCTATGTGCGGATTGCTTTCCGATGTAATATATACACTGACGTACCTTTCCCGTTGGGTTTAACCTTTTACTTAGTTTATCCAAAAGATTGGCCATGTGCAATGCAACTTCTGGTAGGCGTCTCTGCGTTTCCGCCTTCAATCTGCTTACTACTTGCGTTTTCATAAGCCCCGGTAAATTCAGTATGAATGATGAACAACGGGAAATATAACTATGCTCACTCTCATCACTAGTTTGTGGAGCGGAACCTGAGATTTCGACATCATGATAATCGCTAGTCGGTTAATTGTTATGCATTGGGTTCCGAATGTCAAACTTTGCCTTTTATCTTACTGTAGACGGCCAAACGCTGGTAACCTTTTGATTTAAGCGTATCCATCGAACTAGAAACGTGCTCAATAATTTGCCACCCTAGCACTGGTCCTTATTAACAACACACTTCCCTCGGAAACTCCGCGCGCACGTCAAATACGATTGAGCTCATGGATGGACTGAACCATTATCGTGCGATGCACCGGCTCTCTAAGCGTCGTGCTAGTTAGCATTGGGCAGCTGGTCAAGCTAGGATCATGTAATTTACAAATCGATTTCAACGAGCAGAATGTAGGTAGCATAGTCTGGTGAGTAATACCATGGAGCTTACATAGTGATATGAATTACGGCCGAATAATAATATGAAGAGGAAGATGCCGTAGCTCACCGTCTCGGTATGTCACCGTACTAGGCTCCACTTGAGAAGGTAGCATGAATATCATCGGTCTTGATGAGTACAACAGTGTAGTGGGCAACACGTGAAGTCATCACGAAGTACAACCAAGTAACCCCAATAGGTAGGTTAGTTGTGGCTCATCCGCCCTAGGCAGGTGCAATAAAGATACTACCTTGCACCAAGTCAGTAGTTAATGATTCTAAGAGAAACTGTACCCAAGCGCTACTTACATGAGCGATGAAATAAGGATGACACCAATAAGATGACGGAGATGGAGTAAGCAACTTTTCTAGTTAGCAGGGAAATGGTGCGATTAAGTCCATTGACTTTTATAAACTCCGCCAATTTAAATCCGCGCTAAAAGAACGGGAATTATAGGTAAACTCACTTTAACGAAGTTATAGCACAGTGGAACAGTGATGACTTATCCTTGGTGTGCTGTAAATGCCGTCTTTTATATTTACTGCAGATTATCCGGGTCCGAAGGTACGCGGAGAGACAAGCGAGGATTCACATGTATGTGGAACCACCAGGTTGTCAGTCGTGTGTGACTATTTATGGTCCCCTTGATCACCCGTTCTCTGTGCTAGCATATTTCGACCATTTCATCAGGGCCGAGAGTGTTACCTGTGTCCAAGCATTTCGTTTCAGATGTCACATCATGTTGCCGCTGTCCGTGAATCAAAATTGATGACACGTCGGAATCTTAGTGCGCAGTACAGAGGTACTTGACCTGGCTACATTGACATCAGATTGCAACCCGCAATAAGTCACGGGGTGTCACACGAGATGAAATGTAATATGATCCATCTGTCAAGTGGGAACGTAACGAGACACGAATAGATGTTAGCGCTCCCTGTACTTTGGCTGAGCTGCAGTTTGACGTCGAGTCATTCGATAATGGTGTTTCGCGTGTGAAAGTGCGATCAGTCTGTCAAGCGGAAATATGGCACTTACAAGTGGTTTTAACTGGCTACCACTTAGTCATTCAACATGACTACCGAACAATTTATCACACTCCCGTTTTTCACCATATTATTCGAAAATTCTGTTGATATGCGTGTGCTTTGTTTCATCAATCCATTAAAGTTGCTAAATAACTCTCGGCTCGGTTTCCTTGACTTGTTATAATAGATAACCTGCTAGTTATACCATTTAACTGCATATCAAAATCTATTTACTGAGGGTATGCAATCATAATTTAATTACTGGGCATGTGAAAGATATTCTTAGGGTGATTTACAAACATTTATCGTTAAATTACATGCAACCTGCATCACTAACCTGCTGGTCGCTAGAGAGAAGTGGGCTGAATCAATGGACGCTGGAAAACGCTTAGACATGGTCTTCATCGACCTCAGCAAAGCTTTTGACTGAGTACCTCATCAGGAACTGCTCCCTAAGCTCTGCGGAATTAGCATAATAGGGAACCTCCTACTATGAATCAGTGACTTCTTGCAAGGCCAGAACATGCAAGTCAAAGTAAACGATACCCTTTCATTCCCAGTGCCTACGTACAGTGGCGTACCACAAGACTCCGTTCTCGGACCGGAATTGTTCAAGACTTATATCAATGACCTACCAAGTATACTACAAACGGACTGTCTGATTTATGCAAACGACCTCAAGTTATGACCGGAAGTGTCCAGCCTCAAAAAAGCCGACCGATTACAGGAAATGCTGGATCTACTACATTTTTGGTCTATCAAGTGGGGTTTTTCCGCTCAACAAAGATAATTGCTCTGTCCTTTCCATAGGTATTGCTGAACCACTGGGCATCTATCACATTGGCGGACACTTACTCAAGATTGGCACACAGGAAAAGGACCTGGAGACAATAGTATCCTCTGACCTCAGAACTACTCTTGACACATTAAAGAAAACTGCTGCGGCGAACAGGATGTGGGGCGTCATAAGGAGATTATTCTCTAAAATGACGCCGCAGATATTTAGACCTCATTTCACCTCCCACCTGCGTCCCATCGTTGAATTTGGACTTCCGGCCGTAGCCCCTCTATCGAAGCATGAAAGTAACAAGATAGAAAAAATTCAGCGACGAGCCTCGGAATTTGTCCTTGGGCTACGCAAACTCCCTTACCCCACCCGACTACAGAGGATGAACCTTTTTCCCTTAGATTATCGCCGACGTCGCGGAGACCTCATCTAAACCATATGCATCCTACGAGGAGAAGTGAGAAACGAGCTAAGTCCGTTTTTTTCAGCTAAGACTTGGCAGTTCGACTCGAGGTCACAGCTGGAGGTTGTTTAAACCGAGGAGGTTCAAAGTCCGCTCAGATGTTGCTCTCTCTACTCGAGTAATAAATGACTGGAACCGACTGCCGGACCCGATTGTCAATGCGCAGTCAGAAGCGAGTTTCAAACGTTTGCTAGACATCTTCCTACTGAGTACTCCAGGATCTTGCAGGAGTGATACTACATCCTGATCTATGACACAGCTATTACGCCTGCAATCCTTAGAAGATCGGGAAAGGAAAGAGCTGATACGGGACCTCCCTTCTGCTCTCTACCACTCAATGAACTCAACAAACCTACCCCTTTAAAATTTCAACGTAACAGGAGGAATCAACATTTTAACAGAACGCACCGAATTCATCAATTGCTAATGTCGATAGGTTTCTTCGGAGTCAAGTACCCAAAGATATATTGGCTATGATTATATCTGAATACTCACTCTCAGCTATTAACCTTTGGTGATTACCAAACATTTCACGTCCAAACATCAGTGATGTTATCCAAAAAATTGTGCTCGGTGCAATAATCCCCTTATTTTACGTCAAATGCACCAGTATGGTTATTAAACTTGATCTTTGCCGACGATTTTAAGTTTGCCTGTTTTTTCAGAAGAGTTCAGAACATACCACTTATTCAGTATGACCTTCATTCCCTTGAAATATGGTGTGCCAAGTGATTAGTAAAATGCACAGCAGCAAAACCAGCATTATACATCGTGGTTGTTTGACAACCGACGATACTATCACACGTAACAAAGAATGACTTTGTTTAAAACTCTCTACGCATGATCTCGGAATGATATTTCTGCAAGTTTACATTTATGAGCAGTTTGAGTACCAGATAGCACGGGTCGGATAAACTGTGGCTTATTTATCTTACAAGGTGCAAACAATCTAAGACATAGTTGAACTTTTTAGAATCCAAACTCATCATCCAACGAATGAAGCTAGAACATTCATTCGACTTAGCCCCAGCGACATCCGCGACTAGTGAGCCATCAGCGATGGACGCTTTATCAGCACAAATAGCGTCGCTACAACACCAAGTCGAGAAATTCACTGGATCGTAAGCAGAGCAGCCCCTCTAGCTCATCACCCCGTCACACGAAGAGTAACAATTCAGGATTTTGCTTTTATCACTCGCGTTTTGGTTCCAAAGTCCATAAGTGCGAGCAACCATGCATTTTCTCCGCCGCGAAACAGTGAAACTTTCAAGCCGACCCGCAATGGCGACTAACGGTGTCGGCAAAGCCCAAAGTCCTCTCGTCTACATTAGGGATTATGATACCGAAACCCAGTTCCTAGTTGATACCGGGGCGGAAGTCAGCGTCATCTACCCTATTCCAGGTGAGTCAGCTGCTTCTTTGTCGACAAGCCTAAGTGCCGCCAATGGCACACTGGTGGCTTCATCATCAACAGCAGTACATCAGCCATTTGAACTGATGCTTCGCTGCCATACAACCATGAGGACCTATGAAATAAAGAATAAGAAGAGGGAGAGAAGGGGGACTTACCTGAAAACCTTAATGCCCTAAGCAAACATTCAGGGTCAAGGCGCCTACACCTTGTGTAGACAACATACCGTCACAAACAGCTGGCTATCGTGCAAAGATAAGGCGGCATCGGCGAGAGAGCTTCCTTGCGGCTTTCACTGCCACGCGTCAAAATCAGCCATTACCCCGCAGATAACTCAGCACCAAACACACTTTAAACAGACAATCCAATTAGGAGACGGCAGCAGACGCGCCACTGGTGTCGGTTGCGAGCCATGTCCTGTAAAGTCTCGAGCCAAGCACAAGGTGAGTCACATGGACTCCAACCCGGAAGGCGGGACGGACCAACGGCACTGGTGGCTTACCCTGCACCTATTTCTTCGGCACACGTTCCGCTGGGTATTCACCGTTGCTGCAATCCCTTTTGACATCATCGGCACTGACTTAGGCATTTCGACCTCTTGATCGATGCAAAACGCCAGATGACAACCGACACTGCAACGAAACTCAATGTACGGGGCATCACCGCCGATATCACATCCATCACCCCGGTCTACGCCTTTCCACAGACATTGCTAGACCACACTAGCCTTTTCTCCCAGTACTCCAAGTTCGTACATCCAATGAACGCCGCCCTACCCGTGACACCACATACGAACGAATGGCCCACCCGTCTCATAATGAACAATGATTTATAACGGGTAAAAAAGCAGGTGCTTGGCATGTCCCGTAGGGTGTTT
>OX104062.1:3876899-3909604 GCA_944474145.2 Dicrocoelium dendriticum
TCACAAGAGTTCTTATGCGACGAGAGAAAAATAAAACCTCCGATAGGGTTCAAATACGGTTGACTTCGAAGTTGCAAGAGCACAGTTTGCTGGTGATCCGTGAATGATAGATCCAATAGATGAACAGTGGTAGGAGGAGCTCGCGGAGCCAAATCGAATGATGGCACGTAGGTCTCTGTGAGAATAAATCCAAAGATTTGGATGCGAATAACGCAGGAGAACAGGTTTTATGCGACCGCTCGGCACATTACACTTTACCGGGACAAAGTATCAGACGCAATTCACCCTATTGGGGCTCTTCACTGGTGCGCATTCCCACGGCCCCCCCACTGGGGATCAAACCCATGACCGATAGAGGCAGATGCCAACTAGCCAGCAGTTTAAACCACTAGACCATGCGGGACAATAATGCGCCGACTATCACCCGAAAAACTTAAGGTAGCTAGGGCGGAGATCGAACACATGCTCGAACTTGGAATAATCCGCCCTTCTGACAACCCTTGGTCCTCTCCTCTGCAGATGTTCCCTAAGAAATCTGGTGACTGGCGTCGTTGCGGTGATTACCGCGCACTCAATCGCCTAACTGTCCCAGCTAGGTGTTTCAATCCACACATGCAGGACCTTACCGCATCCCTCACAGGTAAGCCGATCTTCAGCAAGATCGATCCGGTTCGTACCTATCACCAGATACCTGCAGAACAAAAGGATATTCCTAAGACAGCCGTCATCACTCTCCGGCTTGGTTGAATCTTTAAGACTGCGTTTTGCTCTGTGCAACGCCTCACAAGCTTTCCAACGCTTCATCCACTATGTTACTTGTGACCTAGACTTCGCATATTCCTACCTCGATGATACCTTAGTAGCGAGCTCATCGGAGGAAGAGCGTCGTGGTCACCTTCGAACTTATTTCCAGCGCTTGACCGAACGCGGTGTCACGGCCAAGTCAACGGTCGAATTCATAGGCCACTTCGTCTCATGGTCTGGTAAGGAAGTTCTTCCTGATAAGATCCAGGAAATTAGGGACTTCCCAGCCCCGACTCCATTTAAGCACCTACGTCGAATTTGTGGTCCAGCCAAATACAACCGACTCTTCATCTCCCGTTGCGTTCAGCTCATACAGCCTCTGACTGACCTACTCAGAGGAAATAAAAGTAAGGTCAATTTCCTGGACACAACACAGACAGCCTTCGCCGAGCTCAAGAATGCTATCTCCAACATAGCTATCCTCGCTCATTCCGAATCAATTGCACCCCTTTCTATCACGACTGATGCCTCATACGTCGCGACAGGAGCCGTCCTCCAACAATACGTTGGTGGACAATGGCAACCCCTTAGGTTCTTCTCCAGAAACTACAATCGGCAGAATCCCATTACAGCACGTTTGGCAGAGAACTGCTCGCCATTTACCTAGCCATTCGTCACTTCCGGTACATACGCGAAGGCCGCACTTTCACCGTCTACTCTGACCATAAGCCCCTCTTCTTCACTTTCAACTCTGCCTCCGACAAAACACCTAGACTTTGTTACGCAGTTCACTGCTGAAATAGGTCATGTCTGAGGTGCCAACAATCCCGTCGCCGACGCCATCTCACGCGTCAAACTCACCCCCAGTCTTTGCCTACCATCGAAGTTGCCCCCATGACATATGCTCTGGCTCAAGATGAAGACATACAACGCACACTGCAGTGCATTTCGTTGCATATGCAACTTGTTCCTCTCCAAACCCCGAAAGGAACCATCCTCCGTGACATTTCCACAGGTTATCCCAAACCACTCGTTTCTGTCTCGTGCAGACGTACAGTCTTTGACGCATTGCACTCACTACCACATATCGGTATCCGTGCATTTTGGAAACTAGTCACCCAACCTTTCGTTTAGTCACCCGTAAAACAAAGATGTTCGTACCTGGGCTCGCGCATGCCTTCAATGCCAGCACTCCAAACTACATCGTCACACCCATAGCTCTCGTGGCTCGTTTTCCGCCCTGGAATCTCGGTTCTCGCGTGTACGCTTAGACCTAGTAGGTCCTTTGCTTCCTTCACGCGGATTCGTACACATTCTTGCATGTGTCGACCGCTTCACTAGATGGCCAGAAGCCATTCGAGTAACAGCCTGTACAGCCGAGACTGTTATCCGGATCTTCTTGGATCCTACGGTCTCGCACTACGGATGCGCATCGACAGTGGAACGCCATGTGAATCTTCACAATTCGATGCATTCTGCAACCATTTAAGCTGTCGCCGCACGTATACCACAGCGTATCACCCAGCAGCCAACGGTTTATTTGAGCGCTTCTATAGACAGCTAAAAGATTCGCTCTGCGCCTCCTCCTACTCTAGCTGGGACGAAAAGGTTTCTCTCGTACTCCTAGACATTCGCAGCAGCATCAATGCTGACTTCCAATGCGCCGCAGCAGCGCTCGTTTACGGCACAACGCTAAATTTGCCAGGAGAATTCGTTTCACTTCTCGCATCGTCGGGTATGCCTCCGCCTAACTTTGCGTCCTCCCTAGCTCAACGCATGCGTTCACTACGCCCGACCGCCCCGTGAGCAGACTAGGGATGTACAAATGCACAGCGGACTCCTACCTGCACTCACGTCTTTATCCGCACCGACGCAGTGCGGCACCCTCTCCAGCCTCCATAGACTTGCCCTTTCAGAGTTCTGCAACGGACTCTGAAACATTTCACTTTAGACCGGAATGGTCACCGAACAACAGTGTCCATTGACCGCCTCAAATGTTTTTTGGAGAACCACTTACAACACATCCTACAGGTATCACACAAGGACCCGCATCTGCAGTGACTTACCAAGCAATGAATACCCTGAAACCCTCCGTTCTCATTGACCCTCAGCCTACCCCGCCTCAACCTCTGGCAACCGACCGACACTGTAGAGAGGTCATAGATCCAGTCCGTTTTGCAAATTTGGTAAACGTTTGCCATTTCCATTAACACACCTTTTTCCTCTTTATTGGTGGTGATGCGTCTCATTCACAAAAGTTTTCAGTCGATAAAATTCCCAAAATTTTTTTAAAACCTAAAAATTCTATTTGCTTTTATCATGGATGCCATGTTCCCCCTCCGGCGTCAAGCCACTTCCCCAGACACTTGCCCACCCCCTCTGAGTTCCATCTTCTAGAAACACAACCAATGGAACTGCTAAGGTAACTCTCAAGTGATTTGCCAACCGGCTCAAGGCCCCTTCCTAACCCAAGGAACAGGCAGTTTCCCTCGATCGCGGACGGCCACGCATTGATTGGGCCCCTGATGCCTGGCTACGCGTTGCCGTTGAGGGTACACACATTTCTTCATGGGACGATGACTGTGAACTCGAGTGTGGTGGGGGGGAATGACACGTCCCAAGCGCACCGTCGGGTCTACAGCGGAGAGAATGTCCCGTCAGGCTTTTTTCTGGACCGGCCAGTTTTTTGCAGTCGGACCAGCCCGCTCCGACGGCCCACTGATGATGCGCTCTGGCCCACACGATCATCAAAACTTCTAAATAATAAAAGCCTGGACCCAGCGAACTCCGCTACACACCCCATCTTAGAATCTCGTGTTCAAGTCTATGCTACAATTCGCATGAATCCTCACCCGTCCCCCCCCCCCCAACTGTCAGCTGCATGGGTGGCTTCCAGCCTTTAGCCTTCTAGAAGGAGGCCTTTTGTAGTGCATCTGAAAATACACTCTTTCTGTATTTTGCAACATTGGATTCTACTGTTGTTTTCAAGTACTCCATTTGTTTTACTGACTGCACTTCCGGTTACACAAACTGCTTTGGTGAGTTCCGTGCTACCCCTTACTTCATTCTTGTTGATTCGCTTCCTAATTTTATAGCCTGCATCATGCACGTTGGATTCAGTTACCCCTAACTTCCATACTGTCCCGTATTTGACACGTCTCTTACGCGTAATTGATTACCGACTAGTGTCCCAGGTGCCACCTAACAAAACTATATGTGGTGCACACCAGATTTGATTGCCCTCTGAAGCGGGTTGATCGGCGCTGCTTGTACAAACGTACACAGTGTCCCTCCTTGTGACCTAATGTGCCACAGTCTTGACATTTTTGGAATCGAAATTCGCTAGAGCGTGCCAAGTGCCAGGCGCAACAATTCCAGCATGGTGTTGGTGGTCGTCCAAACCAGCTTAATGATTTGGAAATCTTTCTGTTCCACTTTTGGTCTGGTAATTTTATCAACAGAAGCCATATCTGAATAACAGTTGTTCGACTGTAACATTTGTGAAGCAGGTTTTAGGTTTACCCTTTTGAGATATTCCGTAGTTAAATTATACGAGGAAATGTATCAACTAGAGTCCAGTTTTCTTAGTAATTTTGCTCTGATATCCGAACCTGTAGATGAGGTTAATCCAGCTACAAACATTAATGCTTTGAATTAATCGTCTGACATCCTTCCGTATTGAAACTTTTCACATTCCATGCTCACTCTACCTGCATATGTCACAAAGACCTCGTCTTCTGCTCTAGTATGCTTTAAACAATTATACCGAACGTTAAATAGGAACCTCCGCTCTCCAAAAACTGTGGTAAACTTATCCACCGTTTCTTGCGAACTATAATCCCTTAGGTGTTTTGGCAGGATGAAATTGCATTCTCTTGTATGTTCAGAACATTCAAGATTTTGCATCAACACCCGTACTTTCAAGGATTCATCCAATACCGAACGGTTGACAATCAAAATGTCCCCATATCTGATTACAGAGGAGTAGTAGCAGAGTTGAATGGTACAGGTGAAAAGTCGTCACAATCAGACTCATTCAGACAGCATCCACGCGCCCGGAAAAGCATTGTACGCGTGGTTCATCCTTTCGGGAATCATCAGCAGTACATATTCCATCGGACCCTGGTAGGGCTCGAACTCGCAACTGGGATTTTGCCAGTCCATGGTTGAGACCACTGAACTACGGGGGACGGCAACGACCATTGTAAATAACTTACTATATGTGATATATCGCCGCTCACTATCCGCTGACTTACACGTTACTGCCGTGCAGAAAACAGGGTAGACTCCTCACCAAGCGACGAGCTTATTAAACTTAAGCCGCCAATCAACTTATGGCATTCTAAGCAATTTGGTCTGCTAACTGATTACAAAGGAGTAGTCGGGGGAGTTGAATGGTATAGGTAGAAATTCGTCACATTTAGTCTCAGTCAGACAGTCGTCATATGCCCGGAAAAGCACTGTACGCGCGTTTTATCGACTAACCTATTTACGATGGTCGTTGCCGTCCCGCGTAGCTCAGTGGTCTCAACTACGGACTAGTAACAGTCGAGTTGTGGGTTAGAGCCCCACCGGGGTCCGATGGAATGCGCACAGCTGACAATTCCCGAAAGGATGAAACGCGCGTACAGTGCTTTTCCGGTCGTATGACGGTCGCCTGAGTGAGTCTATATGTGAATAATTTCGACCTGTGTTCCGAGATCACTTGTACCAAGCTAAAAATGCATTGCAACATTGCAGGTCGTAACTGAATTCTTGAATTTTATTGGCCAATGCAACTATGAGTTGAGTATCACTGCTGCTCTCTTGAACCTCTGCTTTGTGTGCTGAAAAAGTTCGTGCTGCTGCTGATCCAATTGACGTTGCCGACTTTGTAACATTTGCATGATAACATTTTGATCAAACATATCCGTGGACAGACTGTTATAACGTTCATTGAGTAGTAAAAAGATAAAAGTGACACTACTCGAAAACGTTTACTCGCACCACTGAAGTTACCACCAAACTGTCCAGGAAAGATGGTCCAGTTCCTCACGCTTACCACACACTTGCTCGAAACCAATAGCTTCTCACCTGCCGTGTGTTAAGCTGAAAGTTCCAAGCTAACGTGCAAAAGCACTCGCTGGGTATCGGCCAATTTCCACGTGCCGATATACGTATTCTCTTCAATAGCCCGCATACTCAAGGACTATTGATCTGTCACCAACTTAACTAAAATAAAGTGCGACAAATAGATTGAAGTAATTGGAATGAATCCACGGTTTACAGAATTCACTATCGCTAACAATGCCGGGAGATTACGGTTCATGGAAAGAAAATGCATTTAGACAAATCACGATTGCCGATGAGGAGTTTAGTAAATTGTACTTTGCCGCGATTCCCGACTAGAATATCTGAAGACGCAAGCTGTGATATCATTCAGCCACTAATAAGCAGCTGGATTGCGAAACAACCTCATCGTGGTACCAGCTGGGTGGCTCAGGATTATTCCGTCTCAACACATCGTTTGGCGACAGTGTGCCAGGACGTTGTGGGTTTTCGCCTGGCATTAGTTCCCTCTATAAAATGCCACAAATGTCCGTTTAAGACACTGCCACGTGGCGGATGTGATTCTGAACTAAATAAAGTCACTGCCCCTTGCTTCACTCTCCAAGCTGCTCACTGTTATCTTCCGGTTTGCTTTTGAGGGCTAGGCTAATTTCCGGACTTGGTACCCCAGTCTATATTATTTCCTGGTTGCTGCTCTCTTATCCTACACAATGCAGTTCATTATCGGTTGATACTGTTGAGACTATTCTGTCTCTCTGACTTGAGTAGTACCAAAACCACTGTGGAATTTTCTGGAGTATCCACAAGCTAGGCGTAGAATAACAGCCCTACAGATGAGTTAAAGCAGGGATGACTTGCTTACTATTATGCCACACCGGCACACCCCCAAATGCGGTTTGGAAGTGATCGTCCAACCTTTCGAGGATTACACTGCATGCAAATAGGTCCCCAGGAGATTGCGTCACGGATGGTCGTAGTATTTCGTTTAGTGGTTTGTTTATTCATGCATACCTTATTCCCAACTTTCCAGTCTTTCTGATATGTGTGATTTATCCATCACTCCAAGAATTTGTTTGGGATCAGTCTTGAACAAGTATGCTTTACGTGATCCAGCTGAACACCCTACCGCCGCCATCGCACATCCATCCATCCGATTCGGCATTCAAGGAATACAGAAGAGTAGTAGGGAGAGTTGAATATTATAGGAAGAAATTCATCACATTAAGGCTTACTCAGACAGCAGTCATACGGCCGGAAAGGCTCTGTACGCGCGTTTTATCCTTTCGGGAATCGTCAGCAGTGCGCATTCCATCGGGCCCTGGTGGGGCTCGAACCCGCAACTCGACTGTTGCCAGTCCGTGTTTGAGACCACATCGAAAGTGCAAGAAAAAGCGCGCAAATGAACAGGGGATATGCGGAGGATAAACAACTGCGCAAAGCGAAGCAAATCAATAATACTTGTAAGTAGCAGGATTTTATTTGTAATTTTTTAAGGTGTTCATCCCAGCAGTTCACAAATTACATGGCACAGCCTAGTCCAGAAAGGCACTAGAAGCGTTTCACCTTATTGGGGCTGGTCACTGGTGTGTATTCCCTCGTCCCTACTGGAGATCCAACCCATGACCGTTAGAGACAGATGTCAACTAGCCAGCAGCTTAAGCCACTGAGCCATGGGGGACGTTGGCTGGGATACCTAGTTTGCAAACTAACTGGGATATAGCATCACCTATCTTCCACTGTCCCTGACAGTGGCTAACGTGCGAGGTGATGACTTCCTCTCGCTAGTTGCTATATCCATAGCATTCGAAACTAAGCGAGGCTATTTGTTTTATATTACGCGTAAGTAACAGGATTTAATTGTAGTTTTAAGGTATTCAGCTCAGTAGTTCACAAGCTACATAGCAGAGCCTAGTCCGAAAAAGCACCAGAAGCGTTCCGCCAAATTGGGGCTCGTCAACGGTACGCATTCCATCGGTCCCCTAATAGGATGGAACCTATGACCACTAGAGGCAGATGTCAGCTAACCAGCACCATAAACCACTGAGCCATGGGGGACCTTGGCTGGGCTATTTAATTTGCAAGCCAACTGGGAGGTAGCACCAACTAACTTTCAAATCAATAAGTAAATCGGTATATTTCCCGAAGGGCAGAATACGTTCACTTTTTTGGAACGATTATACGGCGAATTTCCTCATCACTTCATCCATAAACAGTATTCGGTATGGAGCAATCGTTTCGCCGATCATGTAATAGGTAAAGCTACTCGGCGGTCAATTGTCAAATTGTGAAAGTCGGGCGGTGCGAACAAGGTATGCACCGAAGAACGAACCTATACATGGCATAACATTTCTAACAAAGGACAGTCGGACTCATTTACCTATATCATTCGTGGTGCCAATTGATTCCAAGCTTCGCCTTGTGCTACCGACTTAGCTTGCCGTGACGATACGGCATAGGTTCAACGCTCTAGCGACATCCATTTTCAGGACTAGTGGCATCGTGCACCACGCGCCCGTCGTTGGCGGTGATCCATTATTAGCTGAGTTCATCGCGCCTGCTCCTTGCACTATACTACTCATTAGTAATGCACCGCGATGTTTTTTTCGGGCCGGATTCCATGGGTCTGCTCGCGGATTGCTAAGGACCGACAAGTTCTAGCCCATTTGGCATGGAAAGAAGTTGTTAATTGAGATTTAGAAATATACAGGTTCACGCTGGTCCCGTAGTGCCCCAAAGTTAACTATTATATTTTTTGTACAATTTCATTGATGACCAATCGCTTACGCGACGACCTAAATTTTGCTCGAAACTTATCTGCTCTGTAAGTTATCGCTCTACACGCTTGCTCCTGTCTCGCTTCATCCGTCCACGTCTTTTGTAGCCCGTGGAATATCTTTCTGCTTTGTTCG
This sequence comes from Dicrocoelium dendriticum, assembly GCA_944474145.2. Taxonomy (NCBI): domain Eukaryota; kingdom Metazoa; phylum Platyhelminthes; class Trematoda; order Plagiorchiida; family Dicrocoeliidae; genus Dicrocoelium; species Dicrocoelium dendriticum. Next base: position 3,885,602 of record OX104062.1, read on the forward strand.
AGTTCAACTGCCTTCTGATATCCGCGCACGATCAATCGCATCGTCTAGGACTAGTCCTTAGTTGCAGCTTTAGTTTATTCCACAGATGTGCCTGCCTCACAAATAAGAAATTTAAACTGGTATTTTTCTTGGTCCTCTGTAAGAATAGTAAAAATTTCTTATTACGACTACGAGATTGAGCCATTATGTAGAGCGACGACCGTGTTGGTTGAGAAAATTCGTGAGTATATTATACTGTAGGAAAGTGTGAGATTGTTTTTCAGTCATCAAAGCCAGGGTAGATCAAGTTGGAGACAAGAACATCGGTCCCCATAGGAAGCGTTGATGAGCGCCCCATGAGCATTTAGGTGCGTAAGCACTAGTTTTACAGAGCAATTCCGTCTGTTTTACGTAAGTGGCTATGTATGATGGCACAATATCAGAGTGAGTCTCACTATGAGTTGTACTAATTCAAGTCGTGTTTGGGATAGTGAAAATGACCTAGTGAGGTAGATTGTTATTTGCTTCGCTTTCTCTAACTGATGTAGGATGTGTTTGGAAAGGTGGGGATGCTGGAATATCGAATTTCCCGATCTCGAACAGAATACGCAGATGGGATGGGGTACCACTGAGAGTGATGGATCCTTTTAGCATAATGCATCTATTGCAGAGCACCTGAGATGTATCTGTCAAAAAACCTAATTGACGTGCTTTCGCCCCGTTTGTTTACAGATCATAGGTCTTCGTGTATATCATTTTTGCACAGTTCCAGGTGGTCGGGTAGAAATGAGTCTACTACTTCGACGTCATCCGCAGATGAAAATTGGCGCCAGTATCTAAGGTACATCCATAAATCGATTATGTAAATGAGGATAAGCAGTGGGTCCAATAAACTGCCCTGGAAGACACAACCCGTGACATTTCTGAACTTAGAACAATATTGACCTATCTGTGCTCTTTATGTTCGGTCCCTCAAATATGGGCCTAACGACCCCGTGGAGGATTGCTGATTCTATAAGACTCATGCGCTGTCAACTATAGATAGTGCGGTACACAGTCAAACGCTTTTGCATATCTAGAAGGATGATGGCCATGCCACCGTATAGGGTTGCTGTAGCATGATCGAGGAATTGTAATTGACACGTTAAACAGGAACATTTTGTAATAAACCTCTATTGGAAATTGCTGAGTAGGTTTTGTCTTGTTATAAACTGTGCTAGCCGAACCTTGCCGATTTTTTCTAAGGCCTTAGAGACACCGGAATTATGGTATCTCGGTCTATAGTTTGAGCTTCGATCCCGTGTTGGACAGACTTTGTTTTTTGGAATAATTATGGAACTTTTCCGCTGAGGTGGGAAGCAGCCAATGGTTAGTCGCCGTTCAACATGAGGGGAGGTATGTTTTCGTCACCTAATCTTATAGCTGCATGGGGAATACCACCAGGTCCCGGTTGGAATGTCTGTTTGATGGATGTTACAGTCATGTGTACGTCCTTTAGATTCGTACGGATGGCACATTGCGCCTCTTTCGTTTCCATTGGAATGAGAAGAAAGCACAAATTAGGAATTCATCGAATCACATAATTGAACTACATCTTCTGTTGCCGTACCATCGTATAAAAGTAGACTTAGAACTTTGTGATATTTCGGATTTCTTCTTCTAAGTGACAGTAGCAATGCGCGAGCTTTCTCTGCATTCTTGATGGCTCGCGTTTCCACGGCAATTCTAGCTTGTTGAGTTGGGTGTCTAATTTTCAGTAATGTTTCATGCATTGGAATTGATGCAGCGAAGTCCATGTTTTTGCAGTACACTGTTCTGAACTTTAGCTTGGAACTGAACTTGGATGACTTTTTCTATCGGCCATCAAAGGGGTTTTTGTTTACCATTGTCTTCGATTTTGCAATGTTAGTACATGTGAGGATATAATTCGCGAATTCACTCGCGTCTATGGCAGAAGCTGATGTGGAATAGAATTGATCCCAACACATGCTCCTAAGCACCTTGTCAAAAGTGCTCAATCAATAAGGTTTCGAGTCAAGTCAAGAAAACCTTTATGCACCCAGATGGATGCATTTTCAGTAGTTTACACTATCTACCACAAATGTGATATAAACATCCTCAGTAAAGATAAGAATTTTACGATTTTTAAAACAGAATGGATAAGAAGTGCACAGATGTCACTTAAGTAAACAGTCCCGAAGATTTGAGCAACAACCGCACATTGACTGAACAAATTATACGATTATTCTTCCAGCTGACGAGGTCAACATTTGTTAAAATGTTTATTGATAGCTTGTTTCAACTGGATAAAAGCAGCAAACTACGAGTTCCGCGCTTTGTCTCCGAAGCTTTTCACAGAGTCGGTGGAGTTGAGCGACCGCAGTGACCTGGAAGGTATCCAGTTGGAATTCATGGAAAGATTCAAATAAAATTGATACGTTTGCGGTAGATGGCGCAAAAAACGACGTTTTGTAGCAGAGCGGCAACGGCCAAATTACAGGCCCTGCCTTATCTTTCTTTGTGGTGTGCTGGCTTCCTTTTTGCTCTAGTCTTTTCAGATGGTCAGATATTCATTTAGCAGAGTACCGTACTATGGTCACATCCTATTATCGAGTCCTCATTTATTACGAAAACGGATGAAATACCCATGATGCAAACAATATCTAGGATGTTATCTAACCTGGCAAGTTGCTTAACTTTTTGAGTTCAAGCATTGATATGGACACACTGTGTTAAATCCGCAAGTCCCCCAGTTGGTGTAGGCCTAAGCGCCCCCCGATTTATACTTGGCAGATTGAACTCTCCACATAAAAATTTGTACTTGTATTGAGTGCTAGAAGCACCGTTAATGACAGACGTTACTAGCTGACATTCATGGAGAGTGGTATGAGCATATCCGTAAATGCAGTTCAGTAGCAGGTCATACGGCAGATTAGTCACCCAAATCAATGAAGGCTAACTGGTCAGCTGAGACTGCTGTTATCTCATTACGTATGTGGATGACACCTCCGCCGCCGCGTTTGTGCAGACGATCCTTCCGAAACAATGGATAACCCAGTTGGAAGTCACACATAGCTGATGTGTGCCATGTTTCGGGGACACAAACAAGGTGGGGAGTTTTAAGTAACATAAACGTTGTAAGGATATCCAGCTTTGATAATAGCGAAGGAATATTTAGAATAACGCATATAGGGGTGCAAACAGTGAGGTAGGATGAACCGACTTGGTTATATCACATCCTCTGTAGTCGTGGACGTGAGTGGTGTGACGTAATACAACAATATGATTTCGTTATGTGATAGCATATGCTGGCTCCAGAAAGGGAACTCCTGGGACAAATGGATCAGCACTGGGTTTTGTATGGTGGTGTGTGAAAACCCTATTGGGGGGGGGCGGATGTTGGCCTAAAGGGGGTCGTTGGCAAAGGACAGTTCTCTAAGTGAAAGTAACGGTGGAGGGTAGGCTAGAAACTGACTGATATTGAAAGGTCGTGTAGGCATGAGGGCATAAGTCCCCATAAGAATTTTCAGACCTGTCAAAAGCCGCTTGGTTATTAGAGTTGGGATATTACTATCTGCGGGCCAGAGAGATTAGTAGCAAAACTTTTGTCATGGTGGGTAGTAGGTCAGTTGGTTATTACTAACCCGGAAATCGGTTCAAATATCATATCTTGGAGTGACACATGGAACAGTTTTCCTCAGTTGATTTAAGCAGCGTTTCTCTTATCCCGGTGGAGGTTGTTTGGATGTTATCAGTAGTTGGGCATTTCCATTTAGTATGTTAGGAATACAGCACTCTGCGATGCCATTTCTTCCTATTCGGGACCTGGGATTGTTGCCGTGATATTAAATAAGATGTGGTTCATTCAGTATCCTTCGTTTCACACTTTGCATTTTAACTCTTAGTTGATGTCACCTAATTTACAGACTCGTTGCTCGTGACGGGATTAGTAATAGTGCTTACATTGTGCCCGTATACCGTATGTTCTGGCCAGACCGGGTCAGCATTAGCGTGAAATAATACCTCGTGGGTAGGTTGGTGCATTTACTGCCGGTGTGTATCGTTATATAGGTGCGGTGTTGGTGAACTGTGAAGTTGTCCTCATCGTGGTCAATACGATTAGTGTCAGTGGGAGAGAGTTGAGCGTCCGAACCATTCGTCTTGTGTGAAAACCGCCTTCGTAGTGGCGATTGGTCGCTTCTGATCAGAATGTTCCTATAGTGCATTCGTGCTGCAATAAGCCGTTTCTTTAGAAAATACTGTGCAGCCATTGCATGTAAGGATGATGGGGCATGATCTCACTGGCGCCTGAGATATAGACACTTTGAGTAACTCATGTTGCACGACATGAGCAAAGTACTTTGGAATTTAAAGTTGGACTTGGAGAATCGGCTAGTGGTTAGGTTGCTACAAGCAACCTCTATTGAGACCTCAGTTCACTTGAGATGGACTTCGGTCATTCCGATCACAAAGACAAATTAGCACTGGCTGTCAGCCGCTTCGGGCTTTGCTTTGCACCATCGAAATGCGAAGCACATACGGAATATCAACCACGCTGCGTCATGGGAAAATTGACCCCTGCGGTGTGAGCACTCTAACGTATGAATCTGAGCGGCGAACACAAGTTTGACAGGCAGTTCTGAGCAGTGTTCCACAGGGATCAGTTCTTGGTCCACTGCTATTTGCTATTCACGTAACTGAACTGCCAGAAGTGCTGGGGCTGCCTACCCTCATGTTCGCCGACAACTCGAAATCTTGGTGCACGGTGAACGAGCCTGATCGCTCCCAAGTTCTGCAACTGGCTCTTAGCTGACTCCTCTTTGTCGGATTGCAGTAAACTACAGCAAATGTTCAGTTCCGCGCATAGGAGCAAATAGTCCGACAGCGCACTACATACTTGACGATAATGAAATCCCTCACGTAGACCCACAAATTTTCTTAAGTATCACTCCGCCACCGGACTTTAAATTCAGACAGAATTGGAAGAAAGCGTTGTGCAGCGGTTTTCGAACCCTCTGGGTGATCCGTAGATCATGTAGGATCCCAACGGAAGAAATGTTTGTTAGATTGTTTACGGCCTTCGTTAAACCGCACCTGGAGTATTGGGTCCAGGCTTGTCCTCCTTGCCTGATTCTTGACAGGATGGCGTACAGCGTGTCTTGAGTATCGGAACCAAACTGGTCCACAGGTTGCGGCAACTATCCTATCCTGACAGGTTGCTCAAGCAGAGGATATTTTCGTTACATTATCCTCATCTTCGTGACGACTTGGTTCTCACTTATCGTATACTGACAGGGCGGACAAGTCCACAGCACTCTTGGCTTTTTCATCCCACACAGTTACCTACTCTCCGCCGGCATCCGATGAAATTGCACAAACTCAGATCTGATCGGATTCGGGCTGACTCTCGTTTGTCACGCCGAGTGATAGATTCTTGGAACGCGCTACCTGAGGACGTAATCTTGTCATCCACAGTGACAGAGTTTAAACCTTGCATCGATGCTCTCAACGTGCAGATCCAAATCTTCCCCTTCACCTCTCAATTTAGTTCCTGTTTACTCTCCATTTTCCTCTTTCGTACCCTTCGGCTTTATAACTAGACTACAAGGTTCTTTTATTTTTTGACATAATGCAGCCAGTGCAGCGGGGACTGTTAGCGCAGGCCACGTGGGTTTTCCTCGGTTGATCATGATTGGATTTATACGTGCTGATTTGGCCCCCACAACTGGTCGATCTTGCCACCGCATTCTAACGTGGATAAACGACGCATACTGGATGAAACGACCATGGGAATTTCCTTTTCTTCCTCTCCCATTTGACTTGGAAGTTGATATCATTCTTCGCGGTTAAAAGGATTGTGCTCCAATGACATAACGGAGCTTACTGTAAGTGTTGTGGGGTAACCAAGTATCTTTTTGGTAAACCGGCATTGATTTCGCTCAACAGCCATTTCGTCTGATTTGTGCATGTTTAGGCTCACCAAAAAGCAATATAAAATGGTTGGTAGTGTGTACGCTTTGGGCAACCGGAGTCAGAGTCAAGAATGGATTTGCAAGAACAGAATTTCGCGAAGAGTACTCTTCCCGACAAATCTCCTCAGGCATTTACGATTAGAACTGCTGATGCCTTCCAAGTACATTATGTAGTACGACGACGGTACACTAAAGGTCTTAGAAAGCAAATCTTACGGACCACCGCAGCGATTGCGATTAGAATAATTCAACCGAAATTTTGCAAACAGAAGGTTTTGCTGCAAGGGCTTCTTCTACCTTGACCCCAGTTAACTCACCAAATTTATCACTTCGTGAGCGTACAGTGATCGGATGATGCGCTTGGCATTCCACCAATCAACCAACATGTGCACTGTCACATGTATTGTTGGTGGACTTTATTGGCCGACTTTTGATTTTCGATTTGTGGTGATTCCACTATTCCCACCACTTTGGCTTCATCAGCCATTTGTGTTCTGCCTTTCCATTTTATAATCGTAAATGCCTGAAGAGATTTGTTTTAAGAGTACTTTTCGCAAAATTGTGTTTTTGCATTTCCATGGGTATAACATAAGAATGGATTTGCATTGAGGGATGCCCATGCCACGCAGGGTAAGGCTGTTGGGTGTAATGTGCGGCGAACAACATTTACCGTAAAAGATACCACGTTTCAAGTGATGTAAGACCGTCTGAAATCTGGTGTGAAATTTCCCATGTCTCCCAATTTCTGTGAGAAAAGGTAACTTGTATTTCGTCTGTAAACAAGAATGTCGCGGCTTGCTTCATAATGATGAAGAGATATAAGAAATATCCAATTACCAAGGACACTACCCCGTATGGCTGACTGGTTTAGGGAGTGAAAAACAGTTGCATATTTGCATCGCTTGTATCCTCGCCGAGAGTTTTGCCGAAAGCCAAGTGATTTGGGAGCTATGGATAGAATTTTGCATATCTACTGACAAGCGGTATACAATCCTTAGATAGGCGCCGTCATTTGTAAGCAGAATCTGTGGCATAAGGTCCGTATCTTAACAGAAGAAAAGTAATTATGGATGTAAAAATATTCTCAAGCAAAACATACTGAAAGCAGATGATACATTGCTTGTTTCGCAAACCAAGGACGTGTTTCTTCTGCATTTCATTTTGTTTATATGAATATGCTGCCATTTTTAAAGGTACTTCGTGGTAAACCTGGAAAAGCACTCATTCGGGGAATGGGAAGAAAAGTGTGGCAGATGCACAAGTTTCAGTCCGTGATGCAGGAAGAAGATATTGCCTGAGTGTTTCTAACACTTCCGATATTGTTAAGATCAACTTTCATTAATCTGTCCGGAGATTGCTGTAAGCTAAAGGTTTTTGACGCATTCGGTAAGGTGAGAAAAGTTTCTGGGGCTAGTTGGAATGTGGCAAAGTTTGCACATGCGCATATCTGTTGGGGCAATTCGCTCCACAGATTGGAATACCTCACTAAGAAGAAAGTCGATTTATTTTATAACGGGCAGGTTGCGAGGGTAGTAGATAGCCCCATTACTGGTGGGATAGATAGTGGTTCTCGGCAATTCAAGGGAGGAGCTGGCTGTAAACGGGAGATGGTTTTTCAGACGTCGCAGCCAAAAAGGGTCCAGTCGGAGGTGATGACATCGATCGTGGTAACTCAGTGTTCAGCAGTAACCCATTACCAGCTTGATAAATGATTGTTGGAAGCTTTCCATAGTTATCCCGTGTTTCCTCCTTAATTGGCTGTGAATGATGGTACAATACTCTAGGGTAGGCCTCACTAGGAGCTTAAATATTTCAGGCTGGTTTTCAGGTAAGGAGAACTTTCCAGTAATCAAACCTGATATTTGTCTGGCTTTTGCGACTTGGTGTAGAATATGTTCAGAGGAATTGGAAGGTGCTTTCAGGCAATATGTCCAAGAAGTGTGTGCTAAGGTGGAAGAGAAGAAATACGCGAAAGTACTTAAATGTTTGGAGGAAACTCCACCAGAACGTAAGTTACCACCACATCCAGAATAATATGTCTACAATCTATCCAGCCTGCAGCTGAGTCAGCTGCAACTTGAGGCAGTAGCACTAGCACTTGGACCAAGATTTTGTTTCTCTCCGCCTCACTATGGAAAATTTCATTTGGAGACCCAGTTTGAAAACTTGATACGATAATTAATCGAGCTAACACCTACTTTGTCACTTGCGAACTTTACTTTCAGAATCACTTTGGTTCATCTTTCGCAGCAGTATATGAGTTATAAAACCAAATCTTCTAATGTCCTGACTAAGAAACACAGAGAAGCCAACAAGGAGTTAAGATCAAATCTTGATTTATCTTTAGAATCGACAAGGCCCCCGGATGGGTAGTGATGGATAGATGCGATTACCTTTCCAAAATGCAGTTCATTTTGCAAGATAAGAGTAAGTTCTTTTGTGAAACGGCGCAGCAAGCTAAAAGCGCGCAGGATGCGCTTAAAATCACTCAAGTGTTAAAGGAGGTGAAGGATAGGAAACAAATAGATAGCGTGCTACTGAAAGAGCTAACTCCACTGGGTTCCCATCCTCCACTTCTTTATGGACTACCTAAAGTACATAAACCACAAGTCCCTCGGCGTCCGGTAATCGACATATCATCATCGATTACTCACTCGGTTGCGAAATGGGTTGCGGATTTGCTCGAACCAGTACGCAAGGAGTTATGCATATACATCGTGAAAGACACATTTGAATTTGTGAAACGAGTAGAATGCATCAAAGTAAATGACCAACTGATGCTATCTCTGGACGTTGAGTCACCTATTACGGAAGCTCCGTTGATGAAAAATGTCAATTTTGTATGTGATAACGTGAATGAAAAGAACCTAGATGTGGGTATTCCGGTGAGGAAACTGAAGGAATTAATTTTATGGTGTACCTTCAACCGACAATTTTTATTTAATGGAGTCTACTAGAGACAGATTGACGTTGTCGCGATGGGTTCGCCGCAGGGTCATTCCTTGATGATATTTTCCTCGCTATGATTGAGCGTGAATTGTACGACCAATCATCACTTCGTTTGACTACTATTGTCGTTAGCTGGATGATATGTTTATAATCAGCGAATCAAACTTGTGCATCTTCGCGTTTTCTCTCCATTCCGATTTAAAGACCAAAAATTTTCTCGGTAAATATTCTAGCCCAGCCGAAGAAAAATCAAAAGTCCAACGTCTATGACCGCGAAGTACGTGTTAACAAAAACGTCGCCAAAAGGTTGTACAACTACACCAGACCTCCGCCAAATATATAGAAGACTCAATAACGTTCGGCTTCTAGAAAACGAAGGTCAACTGGGAAAATTAGCAACCTCCTTGCCGAAACTCCGTATGTTGGCGAGCACGTAAAGGAATGGTAGGTTCCGGGATCTAATGCACTATCAAAGATAGTCGAGTAATCGATAAAATAATGGGTTTTCCTTAATGCTTTTGCATTTTCCCGGATACCTCCTCTCCTGAAACGGTTGTCGCGGTGTATAATGCTAGCCTGGGATTGATCTGAAGCTTCCTAGAAGGGGTTCTACGCCTATCGTTCCATCGCCTTGGCTCTAGTGTTCTGGATTCAAGTTCCGTCCTCTGCGGTCCGGTACCATTTGTCTGATGACAGGGTTCTTCTACAGGCTGTTTAAGCAAGTTGAAACTATCCGTCAACAGGTTAAATGGAAGCTCGGCGGATTCTGTTGTTTTTGGCTGAACGATTGGTGGTCCCAGTTGGTTTGCATGGCGTACCCACACCTGCGTTCCAACCAGCACGTTGTAAATGACGTTCCAGTGCTTACCCTGGATCGTGCTGACGTCTATTTTGCGTGTCCTTCCCGCTAATCATGGACAAGTACTGGCTGACCCAGTTTAAACGAACTTCGCTTAGCACCATACCGTCGATTAAAGTCACCTTCCATCTTGAGGTTCCTTACACCAGCTGTGGACTCTGAGGACGGCCGGACTGCACCCAATGGCATGCGCAGTTTTCGCTTCATCATTGCCTCTGCTGGTGATATTCCACCCGGCGTTTGTGGACTATGTGTAGCTCGGTGCAGATAATGGGAGCGGTCGATCACCTCCTCTACGTCACCCTCCCTCCTTGATTTGAGCAGAGTGCTTTTGAATGTATCCACAACTCTCTCCAGTTGGCCGTTCGATTGTGGATGAAATGTTGGAGACCGCACCTGTTTAATGGCTCAGCGTTGGCAGAACTCCTTGAATGTGGCTGAAGTAAACTGTGCTTCATTGTCCATCACCGATGTTTCACGGCAGCCAAACCTGTTAAGGATTTGTCGCAACCCTGAGACTGTTGCACCGCTTTTCGTGCTGCTCATGAGGGAAAATTTGGGCCACTTGCTGTAAGCTTCGACCACTATGGGAAAGTTCTGGCCATTGATTGGGCCTGCAAAGTCGACATGAACACGGCTCCAAGGTTTAGTTGGCTTAGACTACGGGTGGAGTTCAGTCTTCGGCGGTGCCCTTGAAGCGGTAACACAGTTGCTACAAGTTCTAGCTAGCTGCTCTAGCTGTCTGTCCATAAACGGCCAATACACAAAAGTTCCGGTAAGCGCTTTCATTCGGTTGAGCCCTGGATGCCCTGCATGGAACTGCCGCAGCACTCTTTCTTGCAACACCTGCTGGATGACTACTCTCTCTGAGAACATGATACAATCGTTCACAATGGAGAGCGAATATCTTCGCTGATAGAATTGCTGCATTTCGGCAGATGAACACGAACGTGGCCAGCTGGTTCTGTGGAAGTGTGTAACCTTCTTCAGGATTGGATCTCGAAACGTTTCGGCCCGCACAGCTTAGGCCGTAACTGGCAGACCATGTGGGGGCCTCGCTCGCCATGAACTTGATATCAGGTTTGATCTCCAATGAGGCTGTGATGGTGGCCTTGTGTTCTTGCTGCTGGGAATCAATGAGGCGAGACAACGTATCTGCCTGGCCCATCGAATTCGTTGACTGATAACGAATTTCAAAAGCATAGCCCAGCAAGCTGAGTGCATATCGTTGGAGTCGATTAGCTGTATAGGCAGGAATTCCCTTCTTCGAGCTGAAAAAGGCCAGCAGCGGCTTGTGATCCGTGAAGACTTTGAAGCGGTGACCATACAGCATCTTGTGAAATTTCTTCACAGCAAACACCATGGCCAATGCCTCCTACTCCATCTGACTGTAGTTTCTTTCAGCTTTCGTTAGCGTCCTGGCGGCATGTGCGATCGCCTTCTGAGATCCAACTGAGAACGCGTGGGAAACTGCGGCATCGATCCCTAGACTCGATGCGTCTGTGGCGAGGACAATTTCTCGGGACGGGTCAAGATGTGTCAGGAGTAGGTCTGAAACCAGCAATAACTTGACCAGCTCGAACGCAGACTGGAATTCTGGCGTCCAATTCCAGGTTTGGCCCTTACTCAGCAACTTATTTATTGGGGCACGCAGGCGATGTAGTTCTGGTAGAAAAGCGCTGTAATAAACGATTAGACCACAGAATGAACGTAGCGATTGCAAGTCCGCAGGCGAAGGCATCTTTTAAATAGCTCGTATATTTTCGGGATCAGGGCGACGACTGCCTTTTGAGAAAATGAAGCCGAGAAACTTGATGACTGGTGTAAAAAAGGTACACTTGTCTTCACGGATACGGAAACCATTTGACTCAATGCGTTCAAGCGTTTCAGCGAGCCGCTCAAACAGTTCTTTTGCAGTCCGACCCATTAAAATGATAACATCTAGGTCCGCCACGGCTCCAGGAACTCCCGCGAGCAATGTGTCCATCAGCTGCTGGAAGATGGCTGGTGCTGTTTTCACTCCAAATGGAAGGCGGTTGTACTGGTACAAGCCACAATAAGGGTTGATGGTCAGCAGTTCTCTCGAGCCTTCATCCACTTCGACCTGGAGGTAGGCATCGGACAAGTCGAGCTTGGCGAAACACTTCCCACCATTCAGCTTGGGAAAGATATCCTCTTGTATCTGAAGGAGGTATTGATTGTCGTCCAGTGCGGCATTCAGGCTAGTCAAATGATCGGCGCAGACACGCACTTTATCGTTCGGCTTTCTCACAGCAACTATCGGCGCAGCCCATGAAGAGTAGTTCACTGGTATGATGAGACGGGTCGCTCTAGTCGGTCGATCTCCTGATCAACCGCTGCCATGACTGCATATGGTCCCGGTCTTCTTGCTCCGAAGGATGGCTTGGTTCCTTCGCGAAGGCACAACTTTGCTTTGAACTTAGTGCAGTGGCCGAGGCCATCTTCAAAATAGGCGGCAAACTTCTCCTTTAGCTTTCTCATCATGTCTTCTATCGACAATGATGCATGGACTGAGTCGGTTTGGACTTTATCGCAAATCTGACTCATTAGAACAACAAACAGTTGTAACATTTCCATCCAGTCAGGACCAAGCAGGTTCAAGCTTGGTCGGTCAGACAAATAGCAGGTTCCGGCCTGTTCCACTCCGTTGAATGCAATTTTGCAATTTATCTCTCCGAGCAACTTCAGCACTCCACCGGATGCGTTGTGGGCGACTTTGTTGGAATCAACCATCTTCGGCCTCTTTATGTGCTTCCAAGTGTTCTTGAAAATGATCGTTATATCTGATGCCGTATCGAAGTGCAGCCTGTTTTGGATTCCATTGATGAGCACAGTGATAAATCGGCGGCATGTTCTAGAATCGCTGTGAAACGTGGCAATCACCGATAGTGATTCTGCGTCAGGCTTCCTGAAGTTCTTCTTTCGGTAAGACTGCTTTACGTTTATTGGCCGGAACTGATGGCAAACGTCTTCCTTGTGGCCGCGTTTATGGCACTTATCACAAATGTGACGCTTGAATGGACAGTATCGTGCGAAACGCCATTCACCACATGACCAACAAGGTGTAGACGGCTTGTTCGACGTTCGCTTGAACAGCTTGTTCGAGCCAGCCTTTCTTGCTTTTTGCACAGCATGAACAGTATCGGCAATGGTGGGGCGACTCTGCTCAATCATAGCGGTGTCGTGTTTCAAAATAATCAACCGTTTGCATTCGCCTACAAGAGAATTCAATGTCAAATCTGGATCTTGATCCAACTTAGTAAGGAGCCGAGTGCGGATTTCTGCGTCGCGCGGAGACTGTAAAGCACTGACAAATATGCGATATTTAAACTAGTCATCCGTCAAATAGCGGAACTTGAAAGGTTCACATTCACGGTTAACCATGTCTGCTAGTGCCCCATAATCGTCTGTAGCACGTTTAACAATTTTTAGACATTGATAGCGAGTGCTAAACAATGACGTTGACTCACCAAAATTTTCTCGAGTGTTGCCACTGCTTCGTTGAAAGTGATCTCCTTCGGTTCTTTGGGCAGGATGTGGTCAACATAACTTGAATCCTCCTTAGTACCGAGCTTGCGGAGCAAAAGACGCACTTTACTTGAATCATCTTGACGGCATAAATCCGTCCGGAACATGTCCTCCCAGCGTTTAAACCCCGCCTCGAAAGTGCATTCAGAATCAGTGATTGAATTCATAAGAAGCTCAAGTGGAACAGCCTGTGCGTCCCGTGAAGTTGCTCCCTTTGACTGTACGTTCAAGCACTGCGTTAAACTCTCCATCAGTTTCATTTGTGCTTCCACCCGCGATTGTTGCGGAAATGTTTGCAAGATTGTCGTGCTTGACCGTCGGCATTGTTAGACCTTAACTTTTTCTAGCCATTCCGAAGTAAACAACTAAAAATTTCTCCTCAAATATTCTGGTCCAACGGAAGAAAAAGCAAAACTCCAACGAACTTGGCCGCGAAAAAAAGTTAACAAAACGATGCCAAACGTAGCCAAAAACGCCGCCAAAACGCTGTGAAACTATGCCAGACCTGCGCCAAATATATAATGGGCTCAATAACGTTCGACTTCTAAAAAACTAACGTCAGCTGGTAGAATTAGCAGCCTTCTTGCCGAAATTCCCCATCTTGGCGATCATATGAAAGAATGGAAGGATCCGGAATCTACGAAATCAATGCGCGATCAAAGATAACCGATTAATTGATAAAATAATTGGTTTTACTTGATGTTTTTAACTTTTCCCGGATGCAAATACCAATGTTTCCAATCTGTTAAACCAGTTAAACGGTGTTCATCCATTGTTGAAATTTACTGTCGAAACAGAAAGAGATGATAAACTAGCCTTCTTGGACGTATTGCTAAGCCGAAGAAATGACGGTTCATTGGAAAGAAGTGTATTCCAGAAGGCCACATGGGTAGGCCAATATACACCTTTTCTGAGCTTTGTACTCTTGAGGTACAAACGTAACCTTGATCGCTGCTTGTAATTTCGTGCTATGAAAATTTGCAGCCAAGAAAAGCTAGAGGCCGAGAAGATCCGTATTCTCAAAACGCTGCAAGATAACAGTTACCCGACACCATTCATCAAAAAGCACGCAGTGATCCACGATAACCGTGAAGTGATTACTACTGTCCCTAAAAAGGACGTGTTCCTATCAGTTCCCTTTAAAAGCGATGTTGCCATTGATCTGTTGACCGGAAGAATTTCCAATGCAGTGGCTAAAACCTCCTCGGTCGCATACCCACACGTCCTTGCGGGAACCGCTCCATTCTTAACCTAACGCAGTAAAGAAAGACTTCCGGTTCAGTCCGAATATTAAATTTTATATCAGTTTACCTGTGATTGTGGTGCGAGGTACATGGGACACAAAACCAGGCGCCAGTCTAAACGCAGTTTGGAGCACTGCCCAGCGGCTTTTCGGAAAGGCATCGTCAGTCGCCTCAACAGTTCCATCCTGGAACATCTGATGGAAACCGGGCACCGAATTAGAACCGCTGATGCCTTCCAAGTACATTATGTAGCACAACCACCGTACACTAACGGTCTCAGGAAGCAAATCTTACGGACGGCCGAAGTGATCGCGATTAGGATAATTCGACCGGAGTTATGCAAACAGAAGGTTTTGCAGCAAGTGCTTCTTCTACCAAGACCCTACGTAGCTTACCAACTTTTATCACTCCGTGCGCCTACAGTGATCGGATGATGCGCTTGGCATTCCAGCAATCAAGCAACATGTGTCGTTAGTCGACCTTATTGGCCGAATTTGGAGTTTCCGTTTTCGTGATTCCACTATTTCTATCTCTTTGACTTCATCAACCATTTGTGCTCTGCCTTCGATTTTATAATTGTAAACGCCTGAGGAGATTTGACGCAAAGCATACACAAAATTGTGTTCTTGAATTGGAAGGTATTTGAATATCTAATTCACAAATCCTTGACTGTATCGGAAGTTCGGCAAGAGTGATGGAGCCTTCCAGGATTCGACATCTGTACCCGAGTATGTGAGGTTTTCTTGCGCAAAATTTCATAGACAGGCTTTCACACGATGCCTTCGGCGCCGATATGTCGTCACACTTGTTACCCTGGCTTAGTGGTAATCGGTCAGGTAGAAATGGGTGGACTAGCTTGACATCATCTGCGCACAAAATGGGCGTCCATATCTTACGGGATCGCATTTATTGTTTGTGTTGAATAGGGAAATTAACGGCCCGAGCATGTGTCGCTGGAAGACGCCACTGGTTTTTCATTTCGACGTGCAGTACGTCTGTCTCAGTTAGACTCTTTGTGTCCGATCGTTCAGATATAATTCCAGCAGCAGTTTTGCAATACTGCATGACTGAAGTACAGCTAGTGTAGCGAAAACGACAAGACAGGGGGGTAGACGTTTATTGCACACCGAAAATGGGCACATGAGGGTCTCGCGCGCGCCATCGAATATCGACTAGATTTCCGTCTCACAACGCAACACAGGTACGGATGTTAGAGACGAGCCAGTCCTTTCGCCTCGGGAGCTCTGACTTGGAAGATCCGCCTTCCTGTTTTCGCCTCGATCCCCACTTCTCTGTACCCGATTTGGATCGGCCAGGAGTCGTTCGAGAGCTCTCGACTTGCTTGTTCTGGGCTGTGTCAATCGGCTCGGCGTCGGTCCTGTGGGCTGCGCTAGCGGCGTATATGTCTGATTTATTGCGCTGTCCACATATTCCCGCTCCGTAGTTCCGGGCCCAGGCTCGTCGCTAGCCGTCCTTCTCGATCCGCTCTCAGCTAACTCCGAAGAGCTCCCCCGAGGCATTCTTGGAAGCGGCCCCTCTACACCCGCCCCTCCTCGAGGATCTTTCTTCCTCTCGTACCATGGTCGCAGGAGAGCAGCATTCACCCAACGTTTCATTCCTCCGCAGTCGATTAAGAAGTTGCCCGCTTTCTGGTCGATAATGGTGTAGGGGCCTTTCCAGCGTTCTCTGAACTTGCTTGCGCCCGGCCCGTCATGATCCGGCCGATCGTTGTTCCGTAACTTGACTTGTTCTCCAATCCTGAATGGCCTCCACTTGTAAGCCTCATGCCTGGCGTCGTAATTTCGCTTATTCCGCGCTTGTCGAGCTTTGGTTTCGCTTCTAGCTTTCCCTCGCAGTCGCTCTTGATGCCCAGCTGGATGTTCCCGCTCGCCCTGGTTCGGTAGGCAAGTATCGAGCGCAATCCGTGGTTCTCTGCCGAACAGTAATTCGAATGGCGCGACCTTGGTGGTTGATTGCATGCTGGTCCGATACGCGATCAGAACCTGAGGCAAAGCATCTTCCCATGCCAACTTCGTGCAGTTCATCCACGTCTTCAATGTCCGGTTGAACCGCTCGGTCATCCCGTTGGTTTGTGGGTGGTACGGTGAGGTTCGCCGTCTCTGGATGCCCCACTTGTCCAACACTGCCTTAAACGCTTTTGACTCGAAGCAGGGCCCTTGGTCCGTGATTATACACTGTGGGATCCCATACCTTGCAGGCACATTGAATTCGAATACTTGCGACACTGTCTCGCCTGTTTGGTCCTTGATTGGTATGGCTTCCACCCATCGAGTGAAGTGGTCAATCATCACTAGAATGTATCTGTTTCCTGTTCGACTCACTGGTAAGGGCCCAAAGACGTCCAATCCCCAACACTGAAGTGGCTCACCAACCTCCATCGATCGCATCGGCGGTCTCGGGGACTCCATCTCCCGACTCGTTTGGCAGTTTGGGCACCCCCGAATGTATGCCGCGACGTCCTTCCTCATGGTTGGCCAAAACACTCGCCTCCGCAGCAATTCAAAGACCCGCTCGAATCCCATATGGGCGCCATCATGAGTTATACGCATCACACGTTCTCGCTGATTTGGTGGAACAAAAGGCACTTTCCGTCCGTCTATCGCCACCACCACGTTATCGTTTTCGACCTTCAACCTGTCCCAGATCTTGAGGAGTTCCTCCACCTCTTCCGATGTAGCCTCCGGTTTGGTGCCAGCCTGTAAGTGAGAGCACAACACATTCACGAATTCATCTGTCCTTTGATCTCCCAGCAGGTTCCTCTCCCCCATCGCGATCGCACACACCGGTATGGCATTGTCTGGCATGATGTCGTCCAAACACGGGCGTGATAACATATCTGGCAATACATTCTGCGTTCCATCCACGTGCTCAATGGTGAAGTTGAATTCCTGCAATCGGTAGGCCCATCGCGCAAGCCGTCCCCGCGGGTCTTTCGCCGTCATCAACCACGAGAGCGGTTTGTGGTCAGTGACGACCCGGAATTCATTCGCCAGTAAGTAATTTCTCCACTTCTCTAACGCCCACACGATGGCCAAACATTCTTTCTCCGTTGTTGAATACTTCTGTTCCGCCCCCGTCAGCACTCTGCTCGCGTACTCCACCACCCCAGCCGGTTGAGACAAAACCGCACCCATTGCCACATTGCTTGCGTCGACAGCCACAGTGAACCTCTCACCAGGATTGGGTAGCCGTAGACATGTCGGGGCTTCTGTTATGCCTGCCTTTAGATGGTCAAAGGCCTGATCCGCTTCGGCTGTCCACACGAAGGGCACGTCCTTGCGAAGCAGCTTTAACAACGGGCTGACCTTCTCTGCGAACTGGGGCACAAACTTTGAATCATATGCCACCACTCCCAAGAACGAACGGAGCTGACGCTTGGATTTTGGTTTTGCGAAGCACTTGATCGTCTTGCGTTTCTCCGGAAGTGGATGGACTTGACCATTGCCCACGATGTGACCCAAGCATACAATTGACTTTTGGGCAATCTGCGACTTTTTACGACTGAGTTTCAGACCCGCTTCATCTAGCCTCTGCAGTACTGCTCCAAGTCTGGTCACATGTTCCTGTTCCGTCTCAGAGAAGACGATGATGTCATCACCGTACACAACCACGCCTTGTAGGTTCGCGAGGACCATCAGCAACAAACGCCTGAATGTAGCCGGGGCGTTACACAATCCAAACGGCATTCTCAAAAACTCATACTGCTGGCCATTGACACTGAAAGCCGTCTTGTGGCGAGCTTCTTCTGCGATCGGCAGTTGCCAATATCCCGAGCGGAGATCAATCAGAGATATCTGCTTGGCACTGTGGAGGCTTGAGAAAATTTCTTCTATCTGAGGCATCGGGAATGCATCCTTCACCGTCACCCTGTTTAGTTCTCTGAAATCGATGCAAAATCGATAGGTTCCGTCGGCCTTTTTCGTCAATAGCACGGGTGATGAATACGGGCTGTGCGTTCGCCTGATGATGCCTTTCGATTCCATCTCGGTTACCTGCTTCTGTATCTCAACCAGGGTGTTCTGTGGAATTCGTCTGAAGATTGGCTTACATTGTCCTCCTGGGATCAATGGTATTCGATGTTCAACCCAATTGCAAAATCCGTAATCATCTTCCGCGTCTGTGAATAAGTGGGCATACCTGCTCAGTACATTGCGTATTGCACGGTTCTGACACTCAGGCACGGCTTTGAGTGCACCAATCCGGTCGGTTCTCTCCTTGTTTATCTCGATCGTATCGTTAGCCACGATCACCACATCGTTTCTCAGGTCGATGGTGACACCGAGCCGTTTCAGGATGTCGGTTCCGATGATGGTTTCGGTCGTCTCCTCCACGATGAACATGTCATGGCTGATGAGCGTTTCTCCTATCTTGATTCGTAACCGCTGCGTGCCCGTCACTTTCAAAGAATGCCCGCCGACCGTCTGCATCGTGATTGACGATGGGTTTACTGGAACCCCGTTGAACTTCTTTGTAATTGACACTGCCGCTCCTGTGTCTACTATGGCTCGGACAGACACACCTTCTATAGTTACCTGGAGGACTGGTACTCGCCACCGACTCGGCATGGATAGAGAGAAACAATGGGGCACATTGACGTTGGTGCAGAATCTCGCCACATGACCATTCTGGTTGCATCGGAAACAGCGGCGACCGTTCCGGATTACCCGTACATTGCGTTGTGAAGTGGTGCTTGAAGACTCTATCGACAACAGCTGCTCCACCATTTCGGATAGGCGATTTACTTTCTGTTCCAACTCAGCATGCTGGATGCTTCTCACTGTCACTCGTTCCGACAAATTCTGGGCGACCGTCACCAGATCCACCGCTTTGCTGTCTCCCACCATCGACGCCAATTTCACCTGATCACGGAGTGGATCGGGCAGACTTCGGATAAACTGCTGTTTCAGTAGGCGCTCTCTTGCATTGCCCTCTAACTCGGGGAGCCCAATCGTTAGACGTCTGTCCAGCTGCTGGAAAAACACCATTAAATCCTCCTGTTCGTCCCATCTGGCTGAGTGAAATCGTTGCAGTGCTCGTTCTCTCTCCAGATCCTTCCCAAATTCTGCACACAAGGCAGCCTTCATCTCAGCGAACGAACAGCCGGGTTTGGCCTTCCGAGTGAGCAGATACACCGCCTTGGCTCGTCCACTCAACCGTGTGCCCAAAGCAATTAGCAAATTTGCATCCCCCCTCACCCCCGTGCAAGCCGCAATTCCGTCGAACTCATCGAGCCACGCCTCCACGTCACCGGCCGCAAATTGCTCTAACTGGGTCAACTCCATCACGATTGGTCACGGCACCAGTGTAGCGAAAACGACAAGACAGGGGGTAGACGTTTATTGCACACCGAAAATGGGCACATGAGGGTCTGGCGCGCGCCATCGAATATCGACTAGATTTCCGTCTCACAACGCAACACAGGTACGGATGTTAGAGACGAGCCAGTCCTTTCGCCTCGGGAGCTCTGACTTGGAAGATCCGCCTTCCTGTTTTCGCCTCGATCCCCACTTCTCTGTACCCGATTTGGATCGGCCAGGAGTCGTTCGAGAGCTCTCGACTTGCTTGTTCTGGGCTGTGTCAATCGGCTCGGCGTCGGTCCTGTGGGCTGCGCTAGCGGCGTATATGTCTGATTTATTGCGCTGTCCACATATTCCCGCTCCGTAGTTCCGGGCCCAGGCTCGTCGATAGCCGTCCTTCTCGATCCGCTCTCAGCTAACTCCGAAGAGCTCCCCCGAGGCATTCTTGGAAGCGGCCCCTCTACACCCGCCCCTCCTCGAGGATCTTTCTTCCTCTCGTACCATGGTCGCAGGAGAGCAGCATTCACCCAACGTTTCATTCCTCCGCAGTCGATTAAGAAGTTGCCCGCTTTCTGGTCGATAATGGTGTAGGGGCCTTTCCAGCGTTCTCTGAACTTGCTTGCGCCCGGCCCGTCATGATCCGGCCGATCGTTGTTCCGTAACTTGACTTGTTCTCCAATCCTGAATGGCCTCCACTTGTAAGCCTCATGCCTGGCGTCGTAATTTCGCTTATTCCGCGCTTGTCGAGCTTTGGTTTCGCTTCTAGCTTTCCCTCGCAGTCGCTCTTGATGCCCAGCTGGATGTTCCCGCTCGCCCTGGTTCGGTAGGCAAGTATCGAGCGCAATCCGTGGTTCTCTGCCGAACAGTAATTCGAATGGCGCGACCTTGGTGGTTGATTGCATGCTGGTCCGATACGCGATCAGAACCTGAGGCAAAGCATCTTCCCATGCCAACTTCGTGCAGTTCATCCACGTCTTCAATGTCCGGTTGAACCACTCGGTCGTCCCGTTGGTTTGTGGGTGGTACGGTGAGGTTCGCCGTCTCTGGATGCCCCACTTGTCCAACACTGCCTTAAACGCTTTTGACTCGAAGCAGGGCCCTTGGTCCGTGATTATACACTGTGGGATCCCATACCTTGCAGGCACATTGAATTCGAATACTTGCGACACTGTCTCGCCTGTTTGGTCCTTGATTGGTATGGCTTCCACCCATCGAGTGAAGTGGTCAATCATCACTAGAATGTATCTGTTTCCTGTTCGACTCACTGGTAAGGGCCCAAAGACGTCCAATCCCCAACACTGAAGTGGCTCACCAACCTCCATTGATCGCATCGGCGGTCTCGGGGACTCCATCTCCCGACTCGTTTGGCAGTTTTGGCACCCCCGATTGTATGCCGCGACGTCCTTCCTCATGGTTGGCCAAAACACTCGCCTCCGCAGCAATTCAAAGACCCGCTCGAATCCCATATGGGCGCCATCATGAGTTATACGCATCACACGTTCTCGCTGATTTGGCGGAACAAAAGGCACTTTCCGTCCGTCTATCGCCACCACCACGTTATCGTTTTCGACCTTCAACCTGTCCCAGATCTTGAGGAGTTCCTCCACCTCTTCCGATGTAGCCTCCGGTTTGGTGCCAGCCTGTAAGTGAGAGCAAAACACATTCACGAATTCGTCTGTCCTTTGATCTCCCAGCAGGTTCCTCTCCCCCATCGCGATCGCACACACCGGTATGGCATTGTCTGGCATGATGTCGTCCAAACACGGGCGTGATAACATATCTGGCAATACATTCTGCGTTCCATCCACGTGCTCAATGGTGAAGTTGAATTCCTGCAATCGGTAGGCCCATCGCGCAAGCCGTCCCCGCGGGTCTTTCGCCGTCATCAACCACGAGAGCGGTTTGTGGTCAGTGACGACCCGGAATTCATTCGCCAGTAAGTAATTTCTCCACTTCTCTAACGCCCACACGATGGCCAAACATTCTTTCTCCGTTGTTGAATACTTCTGTTCCGCCCCCGTCAGCACTCTGCTCGCGTACTCCACCACCCCAGCCGGTTGAGACAAAACCGCACCCATTGCCACATTGCTTGCGTCGACAGCCACAGTGAACCTCTCACCAGGATTGGGTAGCCGTAGACATGTCGGGGCTTCTGTTATGCCTGCCTTTAGATGGTCAAAGGCCTGATCCGCTTCGGCTGTCCACACGAAGGGCACGTCCTTGCGAAGCAGCTTTAACAACGGGCTGACCTTCTCTGCGAACTGGGGCACAAACTTTGAATCATATGCCACCACTCCCAAGAACGAACGGAGCTGACGCTTGGATTTTGGTTTTGCGAAGCACTTGATCGTCTTGCGTTTCACCGGAAGTGGATGGACTTGACCATTGCCCACGATGTGACCCAAGCATACAATTGACTTTTGGGCAATCTGCGACTTTTTACGACTGAGTTTCAGACCCGCTTCATCTAGCCTCTGCAGTACTGCTCCAAGTCTGGTCACATGTTCCTGTTCCGTCTCAGAGAAGACGATGATGTCATCACCGTACACAACCACGCCTTGTAGGTTCGCCAGGACCATCAGCAACAAACGCCTGAATGTAGCCGGGGCGTTGCACAATCCAAACGGCATTCTCAAAAACTCATACTGCTGGCCATTGACACTGAAAGCCGTCTTGTGGCGAGCTTCTTCTGCGATCGGCAGTTGCCAATATCCCGAGCGGAGATCAATCAGAGATATCTGCTTGGCACTGTGGAGGCTTGAGAAAATTTCTTCTATCTGAGGCATCGGGAATGCATCCTTCACAGTCACCCTGTTTAGTTCTCTGAAATCGATGCAAAATCGATAGGTTCCGTCGGCCTTTTTCGTCAATAGCACGGGTGATGAATACGGGCTGTGCGTTCGCCTGATGATGCCTTTCGATTCCATCTCGGTTACCTGCTTCTGTATCTCAACCAGGGTGTTCTGTGGAATTCGTCTGAAGATTGGCTTACATTGTCCTCCTGGGATCAATGGTATTCGATGTTCAACCCAATTGCAAAATCCGTAATCATCTTCCGCGTCTGTGAATAAGTGGGCATACCTGCTCAGTACATTGCGTATTGCACGGTTCTGACACTCAGGCACGGCTTTGAGGGCACCAACCCGGTCAGTTCTCCCCTTGTTTATCTCGATCGTATCGTAGGCCACGATCACCACATCGTTTTTCAGGTCAATTGTGACACCGAGCCGTTTCAGGATGTCGGTTCCGATGATGGTTTCGGTCGTCTCCTCCACGATGAACATGTCATGGCTGATGAGCGTTTCTCCTATCCTGATTCGTAACCGCTGCGTGCCCGTCACTTTCAAAGAATGCCCGCCGACCGTCTGCATCGTGATTGAAGATGGGTTTACTGGAACCCCATTGAAACTCTTCGTAATTGACACTGGCCGCTCCTGTGTCTACTATGGCTCGGACAGACACACCTTCTATAGTTACCTGGAGGACTGGTACTCGCCACCGACTCGGCATGGATAGAGAGAAACAATGGGGCACATTGACGTTGGTGCAGAATCTCGCCACATGACCATTCTGGTTGCATCGGAAACAGCGGCGACCGTTCCGGCTTACCCGTACATTGCGTTGTGAAGTGGTGCTTGAAGACTCTATCGACAACAGCTGCTCCACCATTTCGGATAGGCGATTTACTTTCTGTTCCAACTCAGCATGCTGGATGCTTCTCACTGTCACTCGTTCCGACAAATTCTGGGCGACCGTCACCAGATCCAACGCTTTGCTGTCTCCCACCAGCGACGCCAATTTCACCTGATCATGGAGTGGACCGGGCAGACTTCGGATAAACTGCTGTTTCAGTAGGCGCTCTCTTGCTTTGCCCTCTAACTCGGGGAGCCCAATCGTTAGATGTCTGTCCAGCTGCTGGAAAAACACCATCAAATCCTCCTCTTCGTCCCACCTGGCTGCGTGAAATCGTTGCAGTGCTCGTTCTCTCTCCAGATCCTTCCCAAATTCTGCACACAAGGCAGCCCTCATCTCAGCGAACGAACAACCGGGTTTGGCCTTTCGTGTGAGCAAATACACCGCCTTGGCTCGTCCGCTCAACCGTGTGCCCAAAGCAATTAGCAAATTTGCATCCC
>OX104062.1:3910104-3927627 GCA_944474145.2 Dicrocoelium dendriticum
CGGTTATACCCACTTGTGTCAGTTTAGTAACACATAAGTGTAATATTGGTATCTATTTCAGCTTTCAAAACAAGTCCAGAAAATCAAATAATACTTCAAGAAATAGATTTATCAATCATAAACAAATCCACAAATCAAAATCAATTCATCAGATATACAAGAAAGGAAAGAAATAATTCAAAAAATCACACAGAGAAAGAAGAACGTCAAAAGATTCAAGTCAAATCAGTACAGAAATCTCAGAGTCACCAAAAAAACTTAGTCAATAAAAAGAAGATCAATAAAATCAAAGAACGAATGTCAATTTAGACGCGTTTTTCCGCCATAAGTCATATTAGATAAAAATAAATCCACGAGTCGCAGACCAAAAACAAGAAACACAAATCTACACCAAAATAGGAATTCACTAACCAGAGACAGTAGTCTTCAATTCAAACTTCAAGAGTTAAAATAAAAATCACAACAAGCAATCATGGAATCTCATTCAAACTAAAGAAGTTCACATTCAATCAATTAACATAGCCATATCAAATAAAATAAGTTTTCACATAAAAAAATCATATAGAAATTTTCCAGTCAACAAATTTCAAAAAACAAGTGACTAATCAACATATCTTCATCTCACATACAACCACAACAACAAGAAAGAAACAACGGTCAATTCACTTCAATGAGGAACAGCAAAGAACAAACAACATCATCATCAAACTCGAACAAACATCACTAAATAATTCAAATCACCAGAAAAATTCAGGAAAAAACAAGTCAACTCAATAATTCATCATCAACTCATCAAACAAACAAACAAAACCCTAAAGATCAAAAATATTTCACGAAATCAAGACATCCAAATAAATACACTACTAGGCTACAAACCTCTAGCATCGCACAATCAAGGAGAACAAAATCACTAGAAGAAAGAGAAGAAAAAGAAAAAAAAAAAAAGAAAACAAAAGAAAAGAAAAAAAAAAAATGAAATAGCGAAAAGAACTAACAATTTTCATAAAATCGAAAAACAAGCCCACAAAGATCAAAATATCATCAAAATCTACACATCACCAAAACAAGATTCAAAAACATTCAGCAAACAACACAACATAATAATTTCACATTCAACCCTCTCACATCAAGAGCAATCACAAAAGGTAACACATAAGTTTCATCATTCCACAAACAGATCAAAAAAATATCAAGACAAAAACCCATAGCAAGCACAAAGAAATCAACAAAACCAAGACAGACCACATAACGATAGTTTATCAAACACGCACACAATTACATAATGTCAAGACTACAACAAAATATACATCAACATACATACATTCAAATGAGTATCATAAGAAAAATACAACCACACACAAAAAAGATAGCAACAATAACGTTAGACATCCACAATAAACTCCAAAAGTGGTTAATAAAACACAAACACAAAAAACACAAGAGAAACAACAACTAATTATCAGATACAACTACAACATAACAATATCAACATAGAAAAAAAATGTTCATCAAATAATATCACGTTAAAAGGCGAAGACAAACTCACAAATAACATCAGACTAACTAGATTCATCACTTTCACATACAACGATTATATCAATATAAGCAAGAATCAACACATCAACAAAAATTCCAAAGAAAAGAAAAGAGAAAAATGAACAGAACTCACTAACACGAAAAGAAAGAAGCGAACCTGAATAAGCAAACGCATACAACCAACAACATAACAGTTAAAAAGATAGAAAAAACGAAAAAGAAATCAGACGGCAAAAGTACGATCAACATCAACACAAGCAAATTCATATTCACATATACATAAAGCACTTAATCATAAACCAATTCATCAATAGTTTGGTTCGTACTTCAAAATCAAAGATCAAGCTTCACTAGCATATTTAAAATATGCACATCCAAATCACATTGTTGGGAAAATTTACAAAATTCACAAGACACGAAACAAAAATAATCATTCTAACACAATTCTTCAATTTTCACGAGTATTACAAAATCAACTCATCATCACACCATCACCTAACCATAACATCCAATCATCAAATTCATATCACAAACAAACAATCACACAAAAAACAAATACTTATCTATTCCAATCAGACAGTCCAAATCATCACAAATTAATCCAACAGGGAATAATTATCAGATCAAATCACAACCAAAAACAACACCATCATTCAATTCAAAATGAATATAATCTTATTTCACCAATCTCAACAACATCCAACACCAACTAACAATTTCACATCAATATACATATCATTACCAATCACAGACAGCCAATGATACTATCCTTTCATCACAATAAATCATGATCACCGTTCTACAACAGAACAGCTAAAACAACAAATACTGCCATAATCAATCAATAAATTCACAACAACAACAAAGACATCAATTAGATCATATCTACAAAATCAATTACCACATCAAAGCAGTCCATTCAAGCTCCAAAGATCATATCATACGAACTTCATGAATAAAACATTCAACATCATCAACTTCACAAGAAACCTACTCATTAGACCATCAAAATTCAATCTTCAACTATTCAACAAACGAACACTTCAAAGTATCACACAAAGCATTCATTTCATTCAAAAAATTGCCAAGCATCAACATCAATACAATAAATCATCACAATCAAAAAAGTCACAACTAAGGACAACATCAAAAATAGTTATTAATCATAAACACATCAAAACAATCAAATAAATCATTCCATTCATTCCAGCAATCAAATCGAACTCAGTCCACAAAGTAACATATTCCAGCACAATCAAAACACAGAGCCAAATATCAGTCAAAAAATTCAATCACCATCACATCATACTTCAAAGTCAAAATTCATTGAAAATTATTCACCCAAAAGAGAAAAGGAAAATACATACACTCACGTTTCATACACAAAAAATAACATTTCAAAAGATGATGAAAAACACATATCACTTTCAGGAACAGTACAAACCCACATACACACAATCACCATTAATCATTCAGACACAATAGACACATTCCAATCCATACTACTGTTTCATATATGACGAGATATACCAACCCATTCACATTCAAAGTATCACACAAATAATTTCACACTACACCGAAAATAATCACTAACTTCACCCAGGGTCAAAACAATAATCGAATTTCACACTCAAAAACCAAAAAGAAAAAATACAAAAAAGCATTTTATCAACAGCATAAAGAAACTAAAACATAAACATCAACACGCACAGCAAGAAAGCATCATTAATCAATCAAACAACATTCATCAAACCACACAACAACCAACATTTTTCAATTCAATTTCACAAACAACCCGTAGATATCACTAATTGTTCACATTATCAAACATTCACTACAAGCACATACCTATATTATCCGCAGTTTGTCATCAAACAATATCGTCCACAAATTCCAATATTCCCAATATAACACTAATCATCACTACTATCAACTCAAACAACACAACCATCATACACGAACTCTATCAGGTCAGAAGAAATGAACAAACAAAACCTGCACTCCGTCGAAACACATCAATTCATGCATCAGAGTGTCAAAAAAGTCAACTCATCATCCTCAACAAATCCAAAAAAATCAGTGAAATGGAGTTCCAATTCACATGTCAACACTCTCACCATTTCAAATCACATCACGCAACCAAACCCTGCACAAACCCAATCAAGAAAACTACAAAAAAAATCAAAAAAACACAGTCAAACAATTTCCAAGCTGCGCAAAAATGTAGACTTCTCATCACATCTCACATAGAGACGCAAACAAACAGAATTACACAATGCGTGAACACAATACACAACACAATAAAAATTATCATTCAACATAAAACACAATCAACGATCCTACAATTCTATTCAAGTCTCTCCACACAACAAAGCTTTTTTTGTTTTTTTTTTTTTACGAAAAGTTGATTTAATCGCATCCAACATCACAAGAAAAAACTCAAAAACGACCCGCATTCCCAATTCAAACATCAATATGAAATCGCATTCACCCCAGTCAAACCAACACATTAACATACCACAAATCAAGTCTTCAATCCCATATTCATCAAATCACCAAATCAAATGTACAAAAAAACAAGCTATCAGGTCCAGTCACACCATTCAAAAAAAGACACTCCCATTCATAACAAGGCATCATCCGCAATGTCAGACTCGGACAAATTCAGAATCATTTCTCATCAAAAAAGATCAAAATCAAACAACATCAAAACAAATCATCATTCATCAATGAGTAAATCTTACAACCTACACAATAATCACACCACACCCCACAGACCTACACACAAACACACATCCCGAACTCAACAAAAGTCAAGCCTCAAACAGAGACTACTTTCACGAGCTTTCACAAACACATAACATTATTCACTATACCAATTTCAAAAAACATTCAGATAGACACACGAAACAATCATCATCATCCATCCACGTCACAGTTCAATCCAATATCACAAAACCCAAGACATCAACACTATCACAATAACATCTCAATTCAACTCACGACACTCAATAAAAATTATTTCACTCACTTCAACTCAAAGAGCGAATCATATATCACACATCATCCATTCATCACATTCAAAATTCAAGAAATTCATCACACAACTACAGGTCATATTTTCAAATCCTTCCACAAAACAGTCCAGTAAAAACATCACCAGTCCCAAAAACACAGACCAAAAAGTGCATAGACCAATCACAACCAATTCACATGAAGAATCATCAAAACAATGTATATTTCAACAACATACACTTACATCAGTCACCAAATCAAAAAAATACAAAAAGTATCAAATCACATCAACCACTCACCCACTAACGCTCATTACCCTCAAACACAAAAAATCACAGACACAGGTTCCCTGCAAATTCTCAAACAAAACATATAACAAATCCTATCCAATATACAAAATAGAAAAATCACCTGCGAGACTGCGACCATCTCGCTTCTCAGCCACGCGCCCAGCCAACCGTAGGAATACAAAAGACCAAGGTCCAGTAGACAGGGTATATTCTACAGGATTCGTCAACTCTATTTATTGGTGAACAAAACATACTAATTCTGGAAACCCAGACGACCCGCTCTTCTGTATTTGGTTCTCAGCCAATGTGACTGAAATCCGTCCCTGAAGTTCACCATATTTGGCAGAATGGTTCCCCACTTTTGACGCGGGTTTGTTTTTGCTGGCCAATCAATTCGCACCCCATTCCCATATTTGATGGAATGGTCGAAGGTCGTCCCACTCCCGTGTGTTGTGTGTGTGTGTGTGTAGTCCTAATACATGAAGCTGCATTTTTGCAAATGTTTGATCGTTTCACTCAGCACATCCATCTCAGATTGATATCAAATGATGGTTCTTCACTCATTCCAACTGCCTGAGGTCTGCCGATTACAAAACTCCGCTAACGCCAGGATAGTTGTGTGTTGTATCTTTATTATCACAGTTCGGCTAACCTCACATCTACTTGTTCATGTTGAAACATTTATGGTATCTAGTTTCCATGGAACTATGCATGATTCATGAATTTTTTCTGCGCAACTATTCCTCCGTCTTATTTGCCACTCCCGATTACGTGGACTTCCTGATCTCCCTTGTGTTTCTATCTGGATAATATATCAATATCAGTCTCTTACGGTTGTATGTCTCATTCCTCGTTCCCGCCTCCTTACACTACAGCCATATCACTGACACCCTAACCGTGTCCGGACCTTCATCCATTCACTTGAGGCAAGGGGACAATGCTCTTCTCCGGCCGTTACGAATCGATGCGGATTACGCCAACCAGCGCCATTGTCATGATGTTCAGTCCACGAGTATGGTCACCACAACAAGCGGTAGTGCGTCTGGCCTTCAAGCTCACGGACTTCATCAGTCAGGAGGATTTGCCATCGCCAAGACATCTGCTTGCTCGAGCAACGAGTGTGCCACCTCCATCGCTTCCGCTGTGGAGGAATTTGAACTGGCCGACTTATCCACCGGATCGGCTGGAGGCGTTGATGACTTGGATAATCAGTTGACGGTCTCCAATCTGTCCAAGTCCCTGGCCGAGGAGAACTTGTTTCGAAACCCCCACACTATTCCTCCACCAAAGAAGCAGAAACGCAAACCTGCTCCAATTTTCATACCCCCACAGGTAAGTTATGAAGCATCTTTCAATATGATGCTTGTCTGACGACTGCTCACCTGGACGATATTCTGCTGGGTCCCAATCCGCTTCTGTGCTTCACTAGTAGAAGCAGCAGTCTATCATCAAAATACTCGATCCTTCTCCCTACAATCGGAAAACCGATACGCATTACTTACCGAATGGATGGGACCATCTCGGATTGCGTATTGCTCCAAGCTCGATGGTTTTCTTGTGCTACCCTTCCCTCACAGGCGTCTAATCGGTATTCTCTGGTGTTAGTGATAATTGTTTCTCACCAACGTGCGACGCTTCCGTGCGTCGTACTATATTGACATGGCAGATATGAGAAACAGCCAGTCTCCCCCCAGCCCAGCCTATCGAAGGTGATTTGCATTGTACTTATCAATTCGTACGTAACTATGCCGCCAGTGACACACTGAGTCCCGGAATGAAAACACATATCGGCTCAACACCAGCCTGCATCATCATCAACAGCAATACATCAGCCATTTGAACGGGCGCTTCACTGCCATATTACCATAACGACCTAGGGAACGAGGATTAATAAGAGGCAGAGAAGGGGGCCTCACCGGAAAACCTTAATGCCCTAAGCAAACATTTAGGGTAAAGGCGCCTACACCTTGTCGACAACACCGTCACAGAAAGCTGGCTATCGTGCAAAGATAAGGTGACATCGGCGAGACAGCTTCCTTGAGGCTTTCACTGCCATGCGTCATAATCAGTCATTACCCCACCGATAACTCCACACCAAATACACCTTAAACAGGCAGTCCGACTAGGAAACGGCAGCAGACGCGTCACTGGTGCCGACTACGAGCTCTCCTGTAAAGTCTCGAGCCAAGCACAGGGCGAGTCACCTGGACTCCAGCCCGGAAGGCGAGGCGGACCAATGGCTCCATGTTTGGCCAAGAGTGACTTCATTTCCCGCTGCCAAGTCAACTTCTGTCCACCGCGAGCCTTGCGCCACCCTACACCTGGCAGACTGAACATGGCTCTCCTAGGTAAGAGGTGACCAGGCATATGTAGTACGTGACCAAGATATGTATGTATGTAATCTCAACAGTCTATCAGCTAGACACAGAGCCAACATAAAACCATGGAGATCAGCAGATAAGCAAGATTCATTGCGTCACAATCATCGTGGCATGCTAGTTGAAGGTGAGCAACACACTTCAACTAATATGCTGCAGGAAGAATGGAACATTTTGACAAAAACTAGAACAAAACATTTTTAGTTTGTTTTTCACACGCCGCCTTTGCTCTTTTTTGTCATTTTAATGTTTGTAGCATTAAACATGAGAATCAATACAATACTGCACACAATTTTTCCACTGATTCCAGTTGCGGTCCATATCTTCAAGAGTACTAAGCCATTGGCACTCCTCATCTTTGGGTCCCTATCCTGGAAGACGTACGGATCCAACAGCGGTTAGACACGACGTCAGCAATTTCATGTGCTACCGCCAAGTGGAAGTCTGGCCACCACGTGGTCGCCTCCAGCCACGTCCTTGACGAGCGAATAGAGCGCGACTCGTTAGATGCTCAGATACCTTGCGTTGGACGTGACCCAGCCATCTCAACTGGCGCAACAAAACCAGTTTGTTGAAGGGAATACTCGCATTCCTCAAGATGCGACGTCGAGCGTCATTGCTATTAACTCGATGTTGCCACCAAACACGAGCGATCCTCCTTACACAACCGTTATCGAAGGCAGAAGGACGACGCATGTCTTCCACGCGAATCGGCCAGGACTCGCATCCATACAACAATACTGAGCGAACTGACGCGCTGTAAACGCGGCCCTTTAGTGAGAATGAGACGTCGCAACGACGCCACAAGTGCCTCAGATTGACAAATGCTGATCTAGCTTTAGCGATACGAAGAGAAACTTCCTTGTTGATAGTGCCGTCAGCAGAAACACAGCCCCCAATGTAGACGAAACTATGTACCTGTTCAAGTTGTTCACCTTCTAGAGTGAGTACGGGAGCAGGTGAAAGCCAATCCTTCAGCAGTACTTTACACTTCGATGGGGCGAAGCTCATGCCATACTTAGATGCTTCAACCGCCAAACGATCCAGAATGAGTTGCATACTCTGAGGATCGTCACCAAGGAAGTCGTTATCATCAGCATAATCTAAGTCGGTCGCACACTCGCCCGGTAGAAGCTCAAAGCCAAAATGTTGGAAACCTTCTAGAGCATTTGACAGAATGTCTTCGATTGCGAACTTGAAGAGGAATGCGGACATAGAGCAGCCCTGTAGCACACCGCTATTGACAGCGAATTGCGAGGAAAGCTTGCCATAGACCCTCACTCTGCTGGATGTATGAAGGTAAAGTGCTCGTAAGATAGCGGTGTATTTCTCTGGCACCCCGTTCTTTAGTAAGCAACACCATAAAGCAGGTCGATCAACGGAGTTAATAGCGGCACGTATGTTTAGGAATGCAATGATGCTGGGCCTGTGATAAGTGTGGCGATGTTCGAGGAGCTGGCGGAGCGTAAAAATTTGATCCACGCATCCGCGGCCAGGACGGAAACCAGCTTGTTCTTCACGGTAGTATGATTCACGTACTGGGGATAGTGTACGAAGCAGAATGGATGCCAATAGCTTAGAGGTAACCGAAATAAGACTAATCCTGCGATGATTTGCACATGAAGTGCGAGCGCCTTTCTTGAAAGTCGGGGCAATAACTGATTCGTCCCAAGAGGAAGGCACTTTCTCTTCATGCCAAATTTTTGCGAACAGCGCGGTCAGCTGGTTAATGATCGCCACACCGCCGTACTTGAATTGTTCCGGAGGAAGTCCGTCTAAGCCGGCAGCCTTGAAGCGCCTCAAGCGTCGAATCTCGAGGCAGACTTCCGCTTCGGTGGGTGGATTCAGTGGGACGATCCAGGGTTGACAACAACGTGTACCGCATGTACTGATGGATGGTGGAGGCCAGTTGAACTGCGAGTGAAAATGCTCGGCCCAGCGGTCCATACGCCTCTGTTGGTTGGTGATCGGAGACTC
The DNA here is from genome assembly GCA_944474145.2 of Dicrocoelium dendriticum. Lineage (NCBI taxonomy): Eukaryota > Metazoa > Platyhelminthes > Trematoda > Plagiorchiida > Dicrocoeliidae > Dicrocoelium > Dicrocoelium dendriticum. The sequence continues at coordinate 3,919,301 of OX104062.1, forward strand.
ATCCACCTCACAAATAACCTCACTGACGCCAGGCTTCCTGAGGCCAGTGGACCGAATGAGTTGGAAAAGCCTGCTAGTGTTGCCAGAGAGGGCAACGGTCTCCATCTCTAAAGCACGCTCAGACCACCATGTCTCGTGATCCTTGCGTAGGCTTTGTTTGAGCAGCCGGTTGGCAGAACGGCGCCGTTCGTTGCAATCTGATTTCGTGGGTATATCTTTGCGGCGTTCGAACAGCTCCAGAGAACGAGCAGAGATCCAAGCCTTCAAAGAGCGTCGAGTTAGGCCGCAGCATGACTGTCCGCCAATGGTCATTGTCTTCCGTATACATGTCCAGTGTTGTTCCACTTCTCGCGGTGGATTGCAACTGATTGTATATACCAATGAAGACTGATAGCTCGCCTGGACAGAGGAATCAGTTAATCTGTTTACACCAATCTTGCGGTGCTTCGTGTTTCGGGATCCTCCAAAACCCATACAGATTTTCGCGCTGACCAGTGCATGATCTGAGTCAAAGAAGGTGGACCAAAAGTACCCGCAGTCCAATACGCTGCCGCGCCATCTGAAGCTAATTGCAATGTGATCAATTTGAGACCACGTTTGTGTTGGCGAAGCGGGACGCCACGTTGAGGAACGCTTCTTCGTACGCCTGAAGTTAGTGCTCGAAAGAAACAGACGGTTGTCTTTGCTCAATGTGAGAAGTCTCTCTCCGTTATCAGAGCGGCTCTCATCGAGCGAGTGATGACCACCAAGGTGGCGTTCGTATGGTAACAGGGGGCAAACCCGTGCATTAAAATCCGCAGCAAGGATAACGACATCCGACTTTTAGCATTAGTCAAGAGCTGTTGTAAATCCCGGTAGAATTCGTCCTCGACCGAGTCCCCACTGCAGTCATTTGGAGCGTACACAGAGATCACCAACAAGTTGTGTCTCTCTTCGCGGTGCCTGCTGGTTCTACATGAACCCCGAAGCCGAACTGCACATAGTCGGCTGTTAATAGGGAATCAGTCCAGTAGTGTCGCCTCGGCCTTGTCACTTAGTGCTATACCTACACTAGCCAGACCCGCTGAGGCTGCTTCTGGATCTCCAGAAAGACGCAGATGATATCTGGCTTCGTGGTCAGTGGGGGATGTCAATGTAAGCACAGTGCTGGGATCTTGCAATCGGGTTTCTGAAAGGCAGCAGACATCAATGTCTAGGGAATCTAAGGTGCGCGCTAGACCGGCTTGCTGTCCAATCTGCATGAGTGCCCGAACGTTGAAGCACGTCAGTTGAAACGAGGATCGGGGACGAAGGAGAGCCATAGGTTGAACTTCTTGGTCTGCGGCGCAACCGCAATCACAGCCAGATTGTTGAACACATGAATCGTGTAACAAAATGTGAGGATTTTTAACAAACAAACAATCGGCTTGTGATGAAGTCGCGTGAAAGTGACTAGCAGAAACAGCAGCTGATGAGCAAGTTGTAATACAGTCCGCGGTTTTGCGAGAGGGCGTGATACTATCCGGTTGCCCAAGTCGAAGTAGGGAGTTGACTTAAGGGACTCCACCCCGAGCCTTTGGCTAACTAACCTACCCACAAGGCAGCGGGGCGAATTTAGGGAATCGCGCCCATTGGGAGGTGGTGACTGAATGTTCAATTCATGCGTCTTTGTTTGGTTGATTACCAAACAGGGGCCCAATGCTCCCCATGAAATCAGCACACCTGCTGGAATACAATGCCCCACCGAGGTGGAACATTGTCGCCGAACACTTTGCTGGAACGGGGTACACCCGAAACACCCAGCTGGCGCCACGAGGAGGTAGTTCGGCAAGCTGGTTGTTGGCAACATCACACTAGTAATGAAGATGTTCGACGGAGGATTTTCAGATCAGACCGACTTTGCCGGCTACTGAGCAACAACATTTCTCTGTGCATACTTCAGTGGCTTGGGCATGTTCTTCGCATGCCTACTCATCGCTTACCTCGTCGTGCCTAATTCACACGCGCAGTAATCGGCTGGAAGCGAAAGCAAGGTGGCCAACCTATGACTTGGGTCAGGAGCATGAAGCAGCTAATGTCAAAGTTAGCTGTGGTCGACCGCTCTCGGCTCCCTGGCTGGGGTGTGATGGGTCCGGATCACGTATGGCTGGAAGCACTCTCGGATATGTCAAGGAACCATGCACAATTGCGGACTTGTTGTGACTTTCTATTCTCATGAACACCGTTTTTTCCTTTTCCCTTGGTTTGTTTATTGTATTTTCCATACGTTGTAGCACTTTGCTGAGATTGACGTTACATTCATGATGCTCCTTCACCGCAGCTGGGCCAAACCAACTTCCACTTACACTAGGTCTTTTGAAGCCGGATAAAAGTCATTGCTCTTCATTTGGTTTGTTCAATTCTGTTATTCTGCTGCATATTCTGTGCTGGCCTGCTGAACAACCTCCTCGTGGTGCCAGCTGAGTGGTTCGGGTTTCTCCCATTCCAGCCAATGGTTCGGCGGCAGTGTTCCAGGACGTGGTGGGTTTTCGCCTGGCAAGCGTTCTCCCTATAAAATGCTACAAATATCCGTTTAACAAAACTGCGAGGTGGCAGTTATGACCCGCCACTAAATAAGGCCACAGCCTATTGCTTTCCTCCGTTGGAGTATTGTATCCTAGCAACTTGCTGCTGAACTTGTGGAGAAGATTGGGCTCCTGTTTGGTACCTAACCAAACGAAGTCGTATGAACCGAGAATTCAGTCACCGGCTCCCAATGGGCGCAATTCCCTGAATTCGCCTCGCTGCCTTATGGATAGGCTATTTAGCCAAAAGCTCGGGATGGAGTCCCCTAAGACAACTCCCTACTTCGGTCTAGGCAACCGGGTAGTATGTCTCCTACTGACGAACCATGGAACACACTCACGCTGTCGCTCGCACTATGTTCTACGTTCCTGCTACTGCACCAGCTTTACAATCACGCCATTTAATTACCTGTTTTTTCTTTGTATTACTCACCCACTTCATTACCTGGTTCCTCGACGATGAGCAACTCTGTCTCCACCGGTGATTTCGTCCCATCAACATCTGTCAACTCATAATGCTTCACAGGGAACCACCAGTCACATGATGTTCCATCATCGCTTTTGCAACCTGGAACTCGGTTCAAGCTAGCGACACTAAATGTGCACACTCCATTACATATCGGGCAACAAGTAGGACTGACACGCACCTTGGAAATCCCTGCAATTGATGTCTGTTGCTTGTATGAGACACGACTTCAGGATCCCAACACAGTCTACCAGCTATTGTTACCAATCCACCCCCACACCCGTTTTCATCTCCGCCTTTCTGATGACGCTGAGTCTGCCGCTTTTCGGCAAGCTGGTGTCGGCATTGTACTCAGTGCTAGAGCCTAGGCCGCACTTGATTGGATTCCAATCAACAGTCATCTCTGTGCTATTCGGCTCCGTGGTTTCTACAAGGTTAGCAGACATCGAGCCGATAAGCGTGCTCTTTATGTGATCTCTGCCTATGCTCCCACTGACTACATCTCGGATGCAGTCATGATCTGCTCCTAAGGGCACCTAAAACGGACATTATGATTATGGCAGGAGATTTCACGTTTTTCTAGTCGTCTGCTTCCATCTGAACGCCATTTCGGGGGACCACATGGATATGATACTGTTCGCTTTGACAATGAAGAAAGGCTGCTCAGTCTGTGTGGTGATCACCAACTTTTCCTCTCCAATACGTGCTTCCATCACCCCAGGCGACATTATTCCACCTGGCGTCCTCCATTATCAACCCAGCGTTGGTCGCAAATTGACCACATAGCCATAAGTCGAAGGTGGCGTGGAAGTATACGCGATTGCCAATCATACTGGTCAACTTGTGGGAAATCGATCGTGCAGTTGTGTGCGCGACATTTCGCATGCACTTTGGTGAATCCCCAAGGGCTAAACTAACCCGACTGAACATTTGCAAATTGGAACATCCCGCAGTACAAAACAGAGTATCAACAAAAGCTTGGCGATAACCTTGACCCCTCCACTTCTCTGGATGCAAACCAGCTTGCAATACGCCATGCTGTCCACAGGTTTGTCAAGGTGCGGCCTCGTCCGCTGCACATCTAAAAGCTGCATCTCGGCAACTTCTTCGTCAACGCGCCGTGCCCGCTGGCACGGAGCACAACAAAATCCATCGATCTATTTCTCTACAACTGAAAGCAAGCCTTCGCTCTGACTGTGAATCCTGGTGGTCTAGGCGTGCTGCTGAGATGCTTCTCCATTGATATTCACTGTCGAGCACACACACACGGAATAACGTCCTGTGTTGCCGTGCATCTCAGCATAGTTTAATTGTGTGACGCTTTACTCAGTTAATGCTTTCTCGAAATCCGTAAAGCGAGCATCTTGAAATATTTTTGATTTTCGGCAGTGATATTGCCTCAACAATTTTCTCCGACAAACTGTTCTAACCTTCACCACTCGGTGCTCGAATCATATTAGGTGAGCTATCCGCTTTATGTCTCGTACCGCCAGCTTGTAGCGGTGCCATGGAGTACTGTTTGGTGCGCGCAGCTACAGCAGCTGCTTTAACGTGGAGAATTGACCCAGAGGCAATATCCGATGCGTCATCATGACGTCCATTCGAAATCGACGATACGACAGAGTGTACAGCCACAGTCTCCTGCATCTCGTACAATGTGGATGAGTGTGATATCGACATATTAAACACATTCCACTTTTTACTTATCACCACGACTGGTTGGGTAGTATGCGGGTGATCCGTACTCGAGCACTCGTCGCATGATGGAAGAGAAGAGGCGAGTGGCAATCTCTTCAGACCAAGTACAGAACTTGGGTCTGAGCGCGCAAAGCATGCTTAGTCCGTTTGCATGTAGCTTGCTCGTGTTGTCCACGGAGTGAGAGTACCAAGAGATCCTTCACGCAAGGTGTGGAATGAAGCGTTCGGCCGGCCTGAGTGTACCTACGCCCATCACTGCCCTTTCTCAACCCCATAAATGTCGACTAGACTGGGTTGACCCTCAGGTAGAACGACATCTGCGGACCACATGGATAAGTGGTCGGGGTTATGCTGTGGTAATTCGCAGTCGTCGGGAACATCGACTGCTTTTCAGACCTTCAGGTCGTCCGGGAACTAAGTACAAGGCAACTGAAAGAGCTGAGCTACTTCAATGATGTGAATCAGGAACGAAATGGGCCCCGAACGGTACCTTGGGATGCGGCACTAGTGGATAACTACCAGTCGGTTAGACGAGCATCCCTCAGTGCCTTCCATTTCCGCCCAAAATGGAAATGGCCGATCCGCTGGTGCAGTAAGCCTGCTGAAGAGGACCACATGGTTCACCTTGTCAACGCTTTACTGACGTAAATGTCGGTCCTGTCAACTGGCTCCCCCGGTTCAACGCTTTCTACAACTAATGCCTCGTCACAGGCAGGTCGGTGATGCATTGGCAGCCTTTCATGAAATTGTGCTGTTCCAGGGTCAAGAGATTTTTCGACTCCTCAAGCTGAAGTGCACTCTTCTTAACGATCTTCACGACCACCTTGGTTAAAGCGGACAGCAGTTTAATTGGCCTGTAATTGTTTGCCTTGCTTGAATCACCGTCCTTCGAAATCGGCTTTACTACTGAGTATTTCCAGTCGTTCGGCAATGCACTCTCGTACAGTGGTCTGTTAAAATAGACCAGTCACGGAAGGCAAGATAATGACCGACAGTAATTTGGTGATCAACAGGTGCAGTGCGTCAGGACCGGCAAGTTTCTTGCGTCAAAATTGACAAGTTGATTTCATACATCTGCCATGTTGTCGAGTAGGGTAGGGGATGCACAAGTCGAACTCGGTACAGTCATCTGGTCGTTTTCAAATACGGAAGCGAAGTACCCCACCCATGCGGACACACGTTCAGCGATGGAAATTAAGGGCTGTCTGTCAGCAACTTCTAGTACCGCTCTCTCACCTTCAGGTCTCTGGCGCCACTTCACGTAAGCACAAATTCTCTTGGGGCGCTCTTCGATGTGGTTGCCAACTCCTCTTCGAAATATCGGCGCTTCTGCGCTTTCGCGATGCTGCATTGATTCCGCTCTTTCTTTTTCACCTGGTAATCGTCGGGAGAGCCAGCATGGGGGAATTTATCCCCTAATGCTGCGTCGCCATCATGTCAACTGGCTCTACTTCTTGTCTAACCACTGGCTTCACTGATCCAGCTTTCCGGTGTTTGAGAGGCACGAATTAGGCGCACAACGATTTTACATCCTCTTTATAATAGGCCAACAGGCTCCAACATATGAATTTTGTAGTAGCGATCAGTCCACTTGAGTGGTGATTTGAGTGCGACCATCAAAGTTTGTTTTTCAGTAATTGTAGGATGGTTTCCGTGGACACGAGTATGGCATCAGAAACTCTAGGATGGTTATAACCATTGATTGGTGGTCACTCGCCGCTAGATGCTTTAGTACCTGAACATCATGCGCAAACCGTTCGCAGCTAGTCACCAACAGCTTAAAGCATGATGGAGCTGAATTCGATGGAATTCGCGTCGGTTGGCTGGTGCATTTTACTGCCCCAGTCTCGGCTTTCGTCTTAGCAAACTGTGTCTCAACTTCACACTGCCCAGAGAGAAGTTGAACTTCACACTAGGGTAAGTTAAGATCACTAATGTGCAGGAAGCAGGGACAAAGTAATATGAAGCGCTTCAGAATTTTGCATTTTACAAATAGTTATCCAGGAACGTGACATCTATGGTCCACAGGATAGGAGTTAGCTGAGCACACAATAAAAAGACGGTGCGAAGAGGTTGGCGTGGTCATGTTACCTGAAAGGATAAGGCGTTGTCTGCTTTGGAACTCGAAAACTGTCATTTCGAATCCGCGTAACAGCGAGCGTCCTCGTAGTCTCCCCATCCCAAGTCCGACTTGTGGCGGTCACATGAAAACTACGCGTCTTTGAGGTGCACTGACATAATGCATCTGACAGTTTGCCTGAAATGTGCCAACTGCAGTTAGCGGGAACGATTGAGCCGGCTCAGAGAAGCTGCCTAACCTAAACTGGGTTACGTGTTTGCAACTCACCTCCCTAAAACCCTGGACGTATTTGGCACCTTAGACCCCGGTGTAAAAAAAATCAGTCCGAGCACAGTTCTTCAAGACAAACGCGCCAATAGATGCCGACTAACCGCCGTCTGACCTTCAGTTGAGTATTGTGGAAGCAAACAGCGGAGCACTGGGAATTTCGGTTTCAACCTTGTTTACGCGCTAGTTTTGTTCGACCGTCATGTGTGTTTTTCAACGCGAATATGCGTGTTCCTGTGATTCCTTCGAGTCGGCGGTTATACGCGTTTATCAGCTTCTTTCTGGCTCAGTCCAAATGCACGAGTAGATTGGGTTACCGTTTCTGGATTTTCGTCAGTCCCATCTGCCATCGACGTCCGAATCTTTGCCCATATTGGTCCGACGGATGAACCACTTCACGGAACAGAAACAACACACACATACACGCTGTCTCATTTCCTATTACTGCTATAGCCGCCTTCCTGGGGTACGAAGTGACCTTGTCCCCGTGCTTTATTACTTGCTACTCCTTCTCCGCATTGTTCGTTCACACCGATTATTTATTTGGATTTTCTCACTCCGTCCGAATCGCTTGCTACTTAAGTCGACAGTCATTCTTGTGTTTAAGAACATTTCTGTCTCTGGGTTAAGCGAGTTAGACGAAGCGACTATAGGCCCCTCCAAAACATATTTAGACACTGCTCGATCACAGTTCATCCGCTACTTCACGCGTGTGATACAATCCGATTCGCTTGAGGCTATTGCATCCATCTCTACTGTCTTACTATGCCGGTGTTTACGATTACTGTACTTGAGACGAACTTCACTACAGGAAGACAACGCACCGCTTCAATATCACCAATGGTGTGCTGTATTGCCTAGCTCTGCTATGGAGGCACGGACTGTTTCAATAAATAAATAAGCGTTTTATTCCTCGACAATGCGAGGCACAATCCAACTGAGTGGACTGATCAATCGCACAAAATAGTTGATTGTTCGTATTTTGTACTATGGATCACAAATGGGCTTCTAAAGTGAATAGCAGTTTGATAACATTAGAGAGAAAGAAAATGGGCACAATAACAAAAGCAGCTTTTGCCAAAGATTCAAGTAAGGTAATACGGCCATTCATGGAAACGCCCCCAGGGGACCTGATTCTACGCGGGTTATTTTCTCGATGGGTATCACGCGCACTTCCTTGTTCCAACTGACTGTGTGCCAATGTGGCAAAATAGCATGTAAGCATTACCTATTTCACAAATGTTTTTATAAAGGCTATTTTATGCATGCATTA
>OX104062.1:3927646-3980049 GCA_944474145.2 Dicrocoelium dendriticum
CGACGAAACTCCCTTAAGTACATCAAAATCCCATACTCATGAGCACATCAAATTTTTTGTAACTGTTGAAGTTCAAAACGCATTTGACGAATTCGGGTGTGTAATCATGCTACCACGACCGGATAATAAGTAGAAACAGATAAACTAATTCGATACGACAGTGTAGTGCAGCGTTTTACTGCGGCAATTTTCGAGCATTTGGTCATCATTCATCATCATTATACACGTTAGCTAGAGATGGGAGACATCTCAACTAGTGTGACGCAATGCATAGAAGAAAAAAGGAGAGAAAAATGCAACTGGTGCAAGCCAGTTGAGCTACCGGTAACGGATGGGCATCGTTCCGGTAATCTACCTGCCGGCTACTATGCAGCAGAAAAAGAAATATTTTACTATGCAAAATTATAAAATGTTAAATAATGAGATCGTAGTTGGAGGGGGGAAGCTAAGAGGGATGGGTTGGGACAAAGAAACTCACAGCACGAACGCCACTGAGGTCGACTCCTAGCCATATCAGCAAGTGTATCCAGCCAAACGTGTTCATCGTCTTTCGGACCCCAACCAGGGAGCCGAGACGCACCAACCGAGACCAGCTCCGAAGTGAGGGCCTTCATTCCTCTCGATCGAGTCATTGCTTGGCCTCTCCTCCTCCTCTTCAAACGGCACCCCGGCGCGCAAACAATGAACGTCGCGGGAGTCGGGGTGCTGGCATGCGCAACACGTCGCCCAGCCGTCGGAGCGTAGTGCGTGATATAATGGTGCTGAGCGGTGCACTCGCTCTTCCTGCACCAAATACGCGACGCCGAACAGGCTCATTGCTCACGCGGTGCTCTCACCAGACATGAGCTAAGCTACGGAGGCAGCAATGAGCGAACGTGGCTAGCCGCTTTATGTCTGCCGACCTATTGGGAAAGGTTTCACAACCGTATAAGAGGATTGAAGGGACGGCTGCGTTATAAACTCTGCCCTTCACGGCGAGAGTAATGTCGCGTCTGCGCCAGACTTTCCTATCGTTCCAGTCCCATCTGAATCTGAATCGAATTATAGTGAAGCGATGCTACCTCAGAACAAAAACGGAGGAGATTTCGGTGGACGACAATGAAATTTCATAGTAGGGTGTACAGTGCGCAAGTGGTCCATACTGCTGATCATGGCAATACGGTGGCAATCAGATAACGGTATAAAATTAACGCATTGCCAGCAAGGGACAAACTGACAAAAGCGGTGATCGGCAGTATCCGTTTTCGGACTACGCTGTCACTGAGACAGCGAACAGTCAAAGGACATCGCGCCTACTGGTTGCGCTACACCACGAGCACAGCTGTGCACCCATCCACACACCCCACATCCAGCGTGAACACGAGGGAATAAGGCATGTGGATTTTGGGATCCGGCTGACACTTCTTCCGATGAAAAACTTACGGAGACAGCGTTCTAAGCGTGAGTACGACAGATGATGACTGAAATGCGCTTTTGAAGCACTGCGTATCCGTCACCCGAAGTAACACCTTACGGTGCGCGAGTACTGGACGAGTACTGGACAGTGTGACGGCAGTCGCACCAAACAAGGGAATGCGCATGGAGAACGGTAGGACAACAAAGTCTCTCGTAGACAGCGCAAGCGCTGCAGAAATAGAATATCACGTGCAGCACGCATCAGCCGCAATGTGGACAACAAGTCAGCAAATAGTGCACTTCGCATGCAGATGATGTGAGGTCCGGAAAGCGTCATGCGCGAGGGCGCGCACGCGTGACGACGGCAGGTGTGATGTGGTGAGACAATTTCACACGTTTTATCTGCGGAGGTGAAAAAGTGAGCAACGAAGAATCGATGGAAAACAAGGTAGCAATAGGAAACATACATGACTCGATGTTCTTCGGATCCTTCTCGTCCAAATTTGCCGGATACCATAGTAGTGTTTCACGCGGTTCCGTGTTCTTCTCCAAATCTGACGCTCGATCTGTGTGCGTGTGTGTGTGTGGACATGGGAGAGAGCGAGATGGAAAAAAGTTAGAAGAGGCCAGATTATCTGGGCGTCGTAAAAAGTAAGAAACTGACGCAGTTACGTGCGTATATGCGTGTAACGTTTAACCAGGTGGGAGTGATCACAACTTAGATCGAAATGGGGGGTCTGAGTAAATTCGTCCAATTGTAAGTGGTATGGGGTCTGATGCGATCGGGTTGTTATCAAGTGTGTGGGACAGTATCGTTCAGCCATCGATACAACGAGAAGCTGTGATCGGAATGACTATTTCTGAATGATAGAAGAACAGTACAATTGCTGACTAAAAACCGATGCACGAAGTCAAAGTCAACATGAACAGTTCAGCTGTCCTAATTCGTGACACTATGATGACAAGCAACAGGAACAACAAATACGGTAGAATTAGCGGCAAAAAAAGATTTCGAGAATAGGTGAGACAAGGTTAGCCGCTAGATGTAGGAGTGCTACTGAGCTCGCGACCGCGTCAAGTTGTGTCATGTGGTAGATCTCGAGACCTCTATACACTTGCCATCTTCAGCAAGCCTTCCAGCCAATTCTCTCAAGTCATTCAACAACATAACCGAAAGGGCGTTAGCACATTCTGCCGGCGAAGTTTTGCTGTCAGGGAATACAACCACCAGCACATTTTTTGTGTTAGCTTCTTAATCGCTAGTTGAAGAGGGAAGCATTAACAGAGAAGTAACCTGTCGCTGGTTGAGACAAGCAAGCAAGTTTGCTTTCAGGCTCCAATAGTTGTCCAAGCGAAAAGCAGAAGGGTGAGACCTTTCGAGGGAATATCCTAGATGGACGCAAGTTCGTAGGAGATGGTTTCACGGATGTCCGTGTCACATCAATTCCACGTTTTTTCGATTTCTCCATTTGTTATTATTTCCAATGTATACACTCTAATGCAGTTTACAACAAATTCGTTTGTAAACCGCATTTTATGCGAGCTAACTCTATATCTATTCTATCGGAATACTGAGTTGGACTGTGTCTCGCGTTTTCGTAAAATATGCCTTTGATTCGGAATACCTGTAGGTCGGTTGATAGTTAATGTTTTGAGCCGTTCTCCGAGCTGAGTAATTTAATGACAAACGTTTCACCACTTCCCTCAGTGGCATCTTCAGTGCACTGCTCCGGAAAGTGTCGTCGGGACGTAGCGTTTGAAATTAGCCTCGCCGATCTGTGTCCCGTGACCTCAGATAAGGAAGGACACAAGGTTAACGGACAAAACAGAAATTCTGCCGCACAGAGGGACAAGAAAAAGCAGGGAATTCCTCGAGGCATGGTTCCCTACGGAGAATTCACGGAACCTCCGCATTGACCTGGATCCCGTGTACCTACAGCTGAGAAAGCGTGAAACTGGACGGCCAAATATCGAACAAACAGAGGTCACGGGACACAGATCGACAAGGCTACTTTCAAACGCTACGCTCCGAGGACAATTTCCGTGAGATTTCCTCTACGGAGCAGTGCACTGAAGATGCCACTGAGGGAAGTGGTGAAACGTTTGTCATTAAATTACTCAGCTCGGAGAACGAATCAAAATGTTAAATATGCCGTTTATTTGTTAAAACGAAACCGATTAGGTCCGCGATGCCACTTCACACGTCAGCACGACTCCTCGATGCTTTACCGTGCAAGTGACTAGCACTGACACCTGTCAACACACAGTTACAATTGCAAAAGCAGCGATGTAAAAAGTACGTGAACCTGAAGAATACAACTTGTTCAATTAAAAACGAAAGCAGCACCAGCTGCTGAATCTGAGTTTCTCACATGCCCGGAAAAACACTAGACGGTTTATTGAAGGACAAGTTGGAGTACATGCTGGGTGCTTGGATCGCGACGCGCGATCTCAAAGTGGATTGTGGATTCGCATTGCGGTGAAGCTTGGTCAATCCGAACACTAGAATCGTAAGTTAAGGCAGATGGAAGCTGAGTGTTGCCCGCAGTGTTTTGGTTGGGGGGGGGCAGGGGGCGGAGAACACTCAACTTTCAGCTACTAGACGGGTTTTTTGAACTGGTGATCTTCGTCAATAGTTCGCATCCATCGGATCCATCAACAGCCGAATACCCAAGATTCCCAGCGGTTCGAAGTGCCATGCAGCACCTCATGCCACTGCGTCATAATGGACAGCGGCGAACCGGGATGTTAAGGCAAATTCAGCGTCCTTTCCACCTCGGTACGTCTGCAGTTGCAATGATGTTATGCCAAGGCGGTTGGCCAATTGTGTAGGGAAGCAAGGGAAAATAGCGATGAATTGCGTGGCAGCGCATACACAGTTAGCGTTACGTCTTCATTACTTTAATCGCGGCGCCCTGATTGATCAAATGTAACGTGGAAGTGAACGTGTTTTCTCTGTCCCAAGAGTACGGTTATCTACACACGTCCTATGCTCGCCACAGAACGACTAGGAGGCTAACGTGGAAATAAACAGATGAGTCGCGCGTGTGCCAAAGGTAATGCGAAATCACATATAACAGACACATGTTGGAACCGATGAACTGTGGATCACAAGGCAGACAACGCATCGACCACCACAGCCATTTCGAGGATGAATTCGGTAGTGTGCGACAACAGGATGCAATCCTCGTCTAAATGGATCAATTAACCGGCACAAGAAAGACACAACCATGCCAACGCAAGGGGTTTGGGCCGGAAAGGGAAACTCCGAAGAGGCACCAGAGGAGCTCGGTGAAAAGACCGACTGTCAGACTTCCAAACTGATCACCCGGCACTCCCATCAGACGTGCGCAGAACTTCGCAAACACCAGGGACCAAAGAAGATCAGTTTGTTGAGAACTGCAGCACGAAGTGGTAATACTCTGTATCCATAAAGAAAACGCAGTACAAGCATGCCATTTAGGAAACAGAGTGAGAAACGTTTGGCTTGGGTGGGGAACTAAGGTATGTGGCATGAGGGACAAGCAGGCCAATTGGGTCTTCAACGCAAATGCTGTAAGAAGAGACTAGAGTGGACCGAACCCAAGCGCACTTGACCGATTTGTATTCCATCTTTTCATGGATCGAAGGTGGACTTCCGAATGTCTGGTAGTGAGTAGGCATCCAGTCGTGGATAGTGGTTTCAACGGCGGTGACTAGTCGTCCCACAAGTGCGTTTACAAGATCCCCACCATCACCGTCGTACATGGGGACACTGAGCACCGCGGTTACTGCTCATTGCAGGACTCTCTGACTACTCGATATCTTGGAACATATTTGGAGCCGATCAGGAAGTCATCATTTCAGAAAACTTGGTAGATGACCGGTTAATCTATTTATGGGGATACACAACGTTTCGCTTTTGACAAAAGTTGCATTAGGCGAAGTGAATTAACTTAACATTGGCATTTTATAACGATCATCGCTAAGCTACATACAGAGACTAGTCAATTTGCAGTTCATCGATGAAAGATTAAGACGGTCAAGGGTCACTAGGCTCGTGTGTACACTGGGGTTTGTTTAGTCAGGGTCAAATGGGGAAAAGAAATTGCTGGTCCGAGGATAGTTACATGTGTGGTCAGCACTCTCAAGTGATCCGTTGCAAGGAATTTGGTCACTGATACAACTTGGCCTTAGTACATCGGAATTTGGTGGAGTGTCGATAGTCCATTCCAATTTGGGATCCATTCACTGATGCTTATCAACCTGGCCTGAGTAAGACTGGACGCCAGGCACTAGACAGCCCTACTCCGTCTATTCTATTCACGCAGTTGTTAGCCTTGGTTATTTCTATAGCCTCAGCAATCAGGCTTTGTTTAGCTGATCGTAATCCCTTCCTGATAACCTCTACATTTTCGAAGTCAATTTCGTGCTCCGTGTCTAGCGCATGCATTGCTATTGCCAAAACTCTGAGTAGAGCTCCATACTCTAGTTCATTTCGCGGAGGTCGTGATATGTGTCGCCTATGTTTTGAAATCCTTGCATGTAATTCCCTCGCTGTTTGGCCTATATACACTTGCGTACAATCTGTACATGAAATTTTGTGAATGCAGTTAGTTGTTCCATCTAAAAGGAGTGAATCCTTCAGATTCATAAGCGTGGACCGTAGCGTTTGACGCTTCTGGAAAATTACCCTTATCTTCTCCCTATTCAGTACTCCCCGAATCGCTTCCGAAGTTCCTTCTTTATATGGAATACCCATTGTCACTATCCACTCTGTGGTTGGTGTTATGTGTGGGTTGAGACATTTCTTTAGCTGTTGTTTCACCACTCGTCTAGGATATCCGCTAGCTAATAAGCATTTTATCGTCACCCACTGCGCTGCTTTCTCATCTTCTTTCTTCGTGCACAAAGCACTTGCTCTGTGAAACAGTGGTGAGGCGGTTCCCGCGTACACGTGCTTTGGGTGGCTTGAACTATAGCTAAGTACCCCATCTGTGTCCAATGGTTTGCGATACATTGTCGTTTTTAACGTTTCTTCGCTCTTATGGACCAGACAATCAAGGGACGGAAGTGTAACGCTCTGCGAGTCAAGTTCCATGGTGAACTTTATCGCATCGTCAATGGAGTTCAAACAGTTTAAAAATTCCGCTTTTCTATCTCTTGTTATAATCGCAAAAGCGTCATCCACGTAGAGCCACCATACTTTCAGGGCGCCACGGAAATTTGGTAATGCCTTCTTTTCAAACTCTTCCATGTACATAATGGCTAATACGGGGAATATTGGCGATTCCATGACCAGACCCTGGAATATGAAATAAGTCATGCCGACACACAAAGCTATCCCCTCGACTAGTTGATCCACTGTCAGCTTTGTTCTGTCCTCTAAGCTGTTGTCCCCTATCAAGCAGCTTCTCGCTAATTGTAACGCCTCCTCCTTGGGTAAATTGGTGAACAAGGTGACATCGAAGCTGACCATCAACTCGTCTTGTTCGATGCTCATCCCTCGCACCATTGGTGCAAACTCATAAGAGTTTATTTTACAAATGTGCTCCCTGACTACGTGTGCAGAATCCTGTCGCAAATTGTGCCACCCACCGCTGGACTTAGCACGTCGTCGGGCGGGGTCACGAACACATGGTCGGTGGCATCGGCTGTTACCGGATTTCCCTGTCATTGTTGCCTCAATGGGGACAGTTACAGGACGTTTGTGCCTACAGAGAGGGATTATGGGTAGTTCGTGCTGCACCACTGATAAAGTGCGTGAAAACGACGTACCTATATCAACATATTCTCTATGACGCCCATTGAATATGTGACATTTCAACCGCAGCTAATATTTCATCTATTTCAAACCGCAGGCCATTAAGTAGCTCAGATACAAATGCATGCGAAGCACTTGCTGTCAGATAGGGCGAGTACGGCTGCTGAAGCGGAGTCCCTAAACGTGCCGCGGTTGGGAATAATAGGGATGTAACGAAGCCCTCGAAGTGAGTAAACATTACCACCTGATTGGAAGCTTAAAATGGCTGTGCAGTAGACAATCACACAATATGCTAGTCACTGCAGTTGTTGGCGAAATAGGTTCCAAAACTGGACCACTTTGGCCTCAGAAAAATGTTATATAACTTTGTCAACAGAAGAAAATTTTGAATTTACATAGCCCCCAACGGAATTCGACGGTATACAGCCGGAATAACATTGTTTATTACGGTGCATTTGCCAAGGTTTACAAGTGTACGCTCAGGTGTGGGCAACTAGGAATTGCTCGAACCCGACACCGAGGTTGTTTTGATTACTGACTCGGGCACACTGTTGGGATATTTCACCATTCGACGCTCGGACCATAGGCGAGTTATTCGTTTCAAATTCGGCACTACAAACTTGTACCGGTGCCCGCGAGTGCTGCTTGGTACGCGCATGTGGAGCAGCGGTCCTAGCATGAGGAAGTCCCTGATCCTGTGGATCAGTATGAGATAAACTTGAAAACAACGATAGGACAGGGTGCATAACTTTAGTATCCCGCAACGGTCTGCGTACGGGGAACCGCATCAAATGGAGGATGACACGAATCACTGCTGTTCCCTCGGTTGTCGGTTGCCAAGAACACACATGATCATCGCCCGCAGCAACACGGTGCAGAAATTCGGTTCTCCTTTCTTCGTATCGGCACAACAATGAACAAGTACGCATACATCTATCTCTCATTTCGAGTGCCACTTGTCACAGAACCCATTTATTTGGTGCTGATCTGACGATACAGAGAAACCAGTTGCAGAAGTGTAGTACGATCGTGCTAGTTGGACATCAAAGCGAATGAACCGACCCAAACTCGTTGTAAAGTGAATCGCCGCAGTCCCATCCACAGAACGGGAGTTTTAAACGGAATCCACAATGAGTCATGAACCCTTGTGACAAACGTAGCCGGTCGCGACCCAGTGATATTTCAGGTGTAAAGGTTTCGACTGGTATCCCAAAAGTTCAGAGTTCACGTTACGGTGCTGATGTCTTTCTATCTGTTGGGCACAAAAGAATCTGAAAGAGGTCATGTGGTGTAGTGCTATTGGCAGTCAACGCCTAGGACTTATCTGTTCCACTCGCAGACCCAGTGGCCACATCGAATGAAATTCGACTCAAAATGAATCGCGGACCATATCCATCCATTCACACAGCTGGCGCCCTAAATGAAATAAAGAACCTCATCTGCTATTTCTGTCTTGCGGTGCCGTAGCATTTCCTAAACTTTAGCAACAAGGTGTGAAGTTTTCATAGACCGAAATTCATCCGCCACAAATGCATCGCCATTTGAAGTCACGAACAGTCAGTGAGGCAGGTGGATAATCGGTGCTGCCCGCCAGAAAAAGCTGCACACCACGACGCGTTTCGACCTTATTCGACCTCATTAGATACACGCCATATATATCTAATGAAATCAAGTAACGTTGAAATGCGTTTTCAAGCGCATTGTTTTCGGGCATGCAACACCAAAGATCTATCTGCATCACCAGTTACCGTCCCAGTGATCGATTTGACCAAGGTTCATTTTAATGGGGATCGCGATCTACATTGAGATTGTGTGAACTTCAAAATGACCCTCCAATCAGTCATTGAAGTAATTTAAGAAATTTCAACATGTTATTATATCCCAGAATACATTTTGCCAGATTTCCCCATCACTGCCAGAGAAACGGAAAACGGGGCACTGTTCGAGATCATCATGAGTGGCAGTCTAGCAGTAATAAAAATGGATGCGTAGCTTCCATTCAGCATTACGACTTTGGAAGTGAAGAATAATAAAACGCGGGGGGGGGAGAGGTGACGTAAGACGTAATTGCTTTAGGTATGTATGTAATCTCAACGGTCTATCAACTAGACACAGAGCCAGCGCTTTAGGTGAAGACCAGTGAGGACGCTTACACCTTGTCAACAGCAGGATGTCATAACCACGACTAGTTGTCGTACGAAAACTAGGCGAAATTGGCGATCCAGCATCTATGTCATAAGCAATCGTACCCGCAGGTAAATCAGCATGGAACACACTTCAGAGAGGTGATCCGACTAGGAGACGGCAGAAAAGAGTAGTTGGGACCACCTGTCACCTGTGGCTTGCAAGGTGGAGGGCGATAAAGAACGCGGCGTTCACAGGTATCTCTTATATACTACTGCTCCCATAAATTCGACAAATACAGCCGCCATTAGTAGTGAAAGAGGCGTGAAAGCTGTGGTGTAAAAGACGGAACAGCCGACCGCGAGTGGTGAAAAGTAACTAAACAGAGGATATATCATCAATGTAACGAAGCGATGAGGTGGAGACGACAACAGCAGCAGATAAAGCAAGGCAGTGAAGAGATACAGCAGTGGCTACCAGTAAACATCTACTCCCACACTCTGTCAGTTACGCTGCTGCTTCATCAGCTACGGTCCTAGTGATCGAATAGCGAAGATTCACTTCAATGGGAATCGCGGTCCACTTTGAGATTGCGTGTCGCAATCCATGCACACAACGTGTACTTCAAATTGACTTTCCAATCTGTCATTAACCGTTGTGCCAAGCTTGGCCCGTCGTGACCCGGTGGCTTATGGGTAGCGGTCACAACTAACATCCCAATGGTCCCGGGTTCGATGCCTGCTATTTCTATCTGATGAGAGGAAATAACCTCGAAACGTGTCATGGAGTGTAGTGGTTTCAGGCGGGCAACACCCAATTTGCTGCTGCTTCATCAGCTACGGTCCTAGTGATCGAATGGCCAAGGTTCACTTCAATGGGAATCGCGGTCCACTTTGAGATTGCGCGTCGCAATCCATCCACACAACGTGTACTTCAAATTCACTTTCCAATCTGTTATTTGCCGTTGTGCCAAGCTTTGCCCGTCGTGACCCGGTGGCTTAGGGGTGGCGGTCACAACTAACATCTCAATGGTCCCGGGTTCGATGCCTGCTATCTCTATCTGATGAGAGGAAATAACCTCGAAACGCGTCATGGAGTGCAGTGGTTTCAGGCGGGCAACACCCAATTTGCTGCTGCTTCATTAGCTACGGTCCTAGTGATCGAATGGCCAAGGTTCACTTCAATGGGAATCGCGGTCCACTTTGAGATTGCGCGTCGCAATCCATCCACACAACGTGTACTTCACAAATTGACTTTCCAATCTAGTTTTGTTTTGTTTTGTGGTCACGCGCATCGCGGATGCGTGTTTATCGTCAACATCCGGACGTGAAGAACACCTCGCCACTAATGGTCCGTAGACTATGGATTCATTCGGTGGCGAAAGACCCTGCCCGCCAACCGATTTAGTCTCAGCGGGGATAGGAATGAAATGTGCGCCTATCCAGCAATAACATGACTGTGGTTGTGGTGGTTGTACAGCCTTCACTCTCAGAAACCGCTAGAATGGCTGATATCCCAAGGTCACCCACTTCGAGGGAAAGAAGTTGTGGTAAAAGTATTTACCGCCAGTGGGATACCGTTGTAACTCAGAAGTGCAACAACAGAATGCTTTTGAAGTCTACAACTAGAGGGCAGCGGTAGTTGAGTGACACATGAAAGTCCAGATTATTAAGGGAAACAAAAGCAAAGCGTAATGGGAAACAAACATTGTCTATCTCCGGTCTGTTTGTCACTCAAGTGAGGAAGAAGTATCTTTCATAGGAGGGTTTCCGAGTTCAACGTATGAACCGTACACAAACAAGTCGTGGGAGGATATAACTGAGGCGAATTGAATTCATCACATCTAGGTGGAATTTGGTTATCTTCGGTACGCACAAATGAAATGAAAACACAAACTACTCCAGCGATACCTTCACTCGTACTGCGTCAGGTAGATACGAACTGTATCAACTACGCACACTGAGAACCGAGGCACTATGCATCAGGGAAGTCGAAACATTGTATTGTGGACTGCGAGGAGCTCGAAGGTGAACTGAAGATATCTCGTGTGGCGAGCAAAAGCGCAATAGCATGACACTGTGGTGTCAAAAAGCATGATTTTTGCCTCCGAACCTATCACATGCGCAAGTGAAGCGTAAGATGTAACAAACAGAAAACGTTCAGATGTGCGCTATTATGAGAAATGCCGGCAAGGTAGATAATCCAACACGCCATGTGGTTCGTGTTCTTCAACATACAAGTACATTGACATTGGATCATGAAGAATTGGGTGCGTTTTTTTGGAGAACGTGCGACAAACTGACACAGCTTGAATGGGGAACATAATTTGAACAGGGGATGTGAGGATAGGAGAATACCATACACCGTGCATTCACAAGACAGTGAGACAACAGAAGACGGAGATACGAAAATCGCACGCACCCTTTAAGTTGCCTAAAACAGTGAGGCGCTTACCGGTAGAGAGTTCGGGAATTTCTGCCTGAAATGCATCCCCGATATTGATCCGTCTGGATGAGGGAGGAAGGGAGGACATGATAAGGCAGGTAAACAAAAACGCTCATAAAAGAAAAAAACATTAAGCGATAGCCAACAGTAGAGCGATTGCGGACAAGTGTTGCAGTCAGCCCCGTAAACTACAGTATCGAGGCTCATAATGAAAGACAAGAATGAGAAACTCTCAATGCGGCAATGTGCATACGCACTATCAAGGTCTTAAGCATCAACTGGTGACGGAGAAGAGGCAAATCAGCAAACGAACACCGCGGGTAGTGATCCAAGGGGGGTGGGGAGAGCACGAACGATCATGCGTATTCAGGCGTGGCTTATAGTGACGAGAATGAACAATTGATTTATGTATTCATGGATTAGCATGAATAAGTAGAGGATGATGAAAGAACCACATGAGTATGGTGTTACGGAGCAGATGGAGTGCCACGTTAAAGCAAATTTGGACTGAAATGATGACTGGAGGAGGCGTGGGCCAATTAGCTGAGCGCAAAATTCAGCAGCAATGGAAGCGCATATTTGGACTATAACCGAAAGTCGTTCTGTGTTATTCGGCTGAGAAAATACAGGAGATGCCAACAGGTGGATTTAATGAAGGTAAACAGTGGAGGTAAACCATCATCATTAGACACGTCAGCGGAAGGTGGAAAACACCTCAGCTATTGTGCCGCAATACAAAAGACAAGAAAAGGAAAACATACAGTGGTACGCCGGCTGAGTCCCCAGTAACGGATGGATATCGTTCCGGAGAGCTAGAAAGTGGCTATCGTGCCGCAAAAAGAGAGTCATATTATGCCTAATGAGTGAGATCGTGATTGGAGGGTGATGCTAAGCAGGACGGGGATGGACAAAGGAACTCACAACACAAACGCCAATGGGGCCGGCTCCAAGCCATATCAGCAAGTGTGTCCAACCAAACGTGTTCACCGTCCTTAGCACCCTAGCCAGGCAGTCGGGATGCACGAACCGACGCCAACGTCGAAGTGCGGGTTTTCATCTCTCTCGACCAAGTCATCGCTTGCCCCCCCCCTCCTCCTCTTCCAACCGCACTCAACGTGCAAACAATGCACGTTGCCGAAGTCGGTGTGCTGACATGCGCAACACGTGGCTCAACCATCGGAGCCTGGTGCGTGATATAATGGTCCTGAGCGGTTCACTCGCTCTTCCTGCACCAAATACGCGACGCCGAACACGCTCATTGCTCACGCGGTGTTCCCACCAGACATGAGCTAAGCTGTGAAGGCAGCAATGGTCGAATGTGACGAGCATCTTCATGTCTGTCGACCTGATGGGCCAGGTTTCACAACCATATAGGAGAGTTGAACGGACGGCTGCGTTGTAAACTCTGCCCTTCATGGCGAGAGTAATGTCGCGTCTGCGCCACAGGTGGCGGAGATTGGCAAAAGCACCACGAGTTTTTGCTATACGGTTCGTAATCTCATCTTCAATCCCACGGGTGCTAATATAGCAGCCCAGGTACTTGAATTCTTGAACGACTTCTAGCAGATCACCACAAAACGTTAGCGTACTTTGCATTTCGATGGAGCAAAGCGGAGGTAAACCGGAAACCGTCAGATCGGGAGTGGTGGTCGCGGCTATCACAATGACAGCGAAAACCAGTAAGATACCGCAGTTCCGCAAATCTCCAGTGATCCCCGCATTACTTCGCAATATAGCTGCTCAACTATGATGTGCATAAGAGTCGGTGCACTAGCAAAAGCTATTCTGAGGAACTGCACTTGTGACAAATTCAGGGTAGAACATCCTTAAAACCACCTTAGCTATGTGGAAAAAGATTATTCCAAAAGAAAGAAGTGTCTCATATGTTTCTCGGAAACAAGCGATATCTTAGGAAATTGTCAGCAAGGAAATTAGAAGCGGAGTTGAGAGGAATGAAAACGGCGACAAGGATCGAAAAGCCCAAATGAGCCTATAATGCCTCGTCAATGGTCCGAGTAAATGCTGGAAAAGAAGCACATGATTTTGAGTTGGATAAGATAGTATACCTACATAAGTATGTAGTCTGTTAACAGACATTGTGTCATCAAAACTACGGCAGAAGAAAAAATGGAGAAAATACAAAATGCAAACGATTTTTTGGTTTTCACACGCCATTTCGATGCGCTTGTTTTAGTCTAGTGAGCTTTTGGTGCGCATTAAAGGGGGGAGAAAATGGCGGAACAACATCGACGCCACTGATGTCTGTTGCGGGCCATGATGTCCAATGTCTCCAACTACTGAGATTCAGCATGTCGTGGTCCCCAACCTGAAAGACGAACTGGTCCGACTGCGCCGAACATGAGGTTGCCTTCTTCATGCTCCTTCGCCATGCCATTGGCTGTCCACTATGGTAGTTTTCTAATCACTCTCTAGGAGTGCAAACAGTGCTCGACGTGGAAGGCGATGGGCTAGCATGCGCAAAACGTGCCTGAGCCAATGCATGCGATGTCGAAGAATAACGTTCTGAAGACTGGCACTACTCGCTCCAAGCACTCGGTCTCGCACCCTGCGTTGCTTACGTGGTGTTGACACCACACCCGAGCAATCCTTCGTAGACAGCGATTGTCAAAGACTGACAGCCGCTTCATGTCCTCCGAGCGAATAGGCCAAGTCTCACAGCCGTACAGGGGTACTGCACGGACGGAAGCATTGTACACCCTGCCCTTGAGCTTGACACTGAGATCACGACGATGCCATAGGTGTCTCAGTTTGATGAATACAAGGCGGGCCTTTGCAATCCGTTGCGAGACTTCAACACCGCCACGAGCCGTGATGCAACTCCCTAGATAAGTAAAGCAAGGGACTTGCTCCAGAACATGCCCAGCAATGGTGAGCGTGGGTTCAGGTACCTGCCAGTCCTGGAGCAGCGTTTTACATTTTCCCGGAGTGAAACATAAGCCGTACTTAGACGCCTCCATTGCTAAGCGGTACAAAGCGCTCTGCACGGGTTGTGGGTCGTCCCCCAGCAAGGCGATGTCATCGGCGTAGTACAAGTCCGTGACTCTGTCTTCAGGGAGGAGCTCAACACCGCAGTGCTGCACACCTTCCAGTGCTCTTTGCACGGCATCTTCGATGACGAAATTGAAGAGGAAAGGTGATATACGGCAACCTTGGCGAACACCGCTAGTCACAGCAAACGAAGAAGCGAGCGTGCCGTAAGCCCTGACTTTGCCCGACGTGTGAATGTAAAGTTCGTTCAGGATGGTTACAAACTTGTCGGACACAGCTTTCTTCAGTGAAAAGTTCCACAACGCAGATCTGTCTACTGAATCAAATGCCGCTCGGATGTCCAAGAACACTAGGATTGTTGGCCGATAGACGGCAAAACAAAAGATACGAGGGCTGTCCATCAATAATCGCGAGATAACAAGGACAGATCGTCTGCGTGTATGGCGCTGTTACCGTACGTCTATGTGCAAGTGTACCAAGTGTAAGTGTATCCAAGTGGAGGAGGATACCGATTCCATTGGCATGGTTATCGGCAAGTCAGTGTGGAATAAAGCGGCGGTTGTTGATTAAGCCAGAAACCAGCGAGCCATAGCTACTCTTTAGCGGAGGAAGAGAGTCGTCGAGTCCAGGTGGTTTGTTTGATCTGAGCAGACTCAAATAGATGAGCAGTCTACATCGAGGAGAAATTCACGTGATTCAGCGAACGACGACTATTTGGTAGAAAGAGTGATGGTGCTTCAAAGGAATGCGTGGACGGACAGATAAGGAGGATGTTTAGAATAATCGGAATTTAGACCGCAGTATGGTTATCTGAGGAAAAATCTGATTGGAATGTCGCATCAAAGTAAAAACACCGGTTAGTGAAGGATCAAGGAGACGAAAGACTTACGGAACCAAACTACTCGGAACGCCTTCCTCCTCCTCCTCCTCATCTTCCATGAGTTGATCCTCATCGACGTATGCTCCCATCTCGATGGCCCGTTCATCCAATACAGCAAGGGGGTCCTCAACAAGGACCAGGGCGTCTTCCGACTGATAATTCATCGAAGTGTCGCCGTCCGGCTGCTCCAATTTGCACAACTTCTCTGGGACCTCATCCAACCCGGAGGACAGACATTCCGGATAGTCAATCAACGGGTCAGACGGATCTCGTGGAACTGTCTGATACCACCGAGCTCGATCAGCTGCATCTGCTTCAGCGAACCGACGCATCGTCTCATCGTCATAACCGAACACAGTGGTGGCACCAGTTTTGGAGACCGCAGGTAATTCGCACGATGCATCGGGAGCGTGTTCCTGTGACTAAAAAGAGTGGGAGAAAGACATGTAGTTTAAGCAAAAGGGAAGAGCCAAAACAAAAATAAGCTCACGACCAATGAGCCGAAAGACAAGTCGTCTGTCGCTGCCCAACTGTCAGGTGTTCAACGGGATGTTGGCGAATTGGCATCTTGCGTCAAAAGTGGCATGAAGCCGTCATCATGGCTCAATGGGCAAACCTAGTGCCTCACAACCTTCAACCGTAAGAAATCAGATGCAATGATAAACCGAAACAGGGACAAGAGCCGCAAAAAATGGACGACTACGAAGGTATCACAACTAACTCACAGACCCCGGGGTGCATGTGAAGCTTTGAATGGATCAGCCATAGTCTATTATGCAAAAAATACACCCTTATCATCATTGCAGACAATAACAACAGCAGCAACAACAAATAACTACGACCGTGAGATCGCAAGCAACAATAAGAGCAGCGAATGCGTTAGGATCCCGGTCGTCATTAGTAGTACACCGGTACTCTATACTGATACTGTATTTAACAGCAAGTAGAAAGGTTTCTGTACAACTCTATCGAATTATGAGAAAGCAAAAATATTTAATTGCGAATCATCAGCGGTAGTGTTAACTCAGTTTATGGTTATCTTCGTTCGGTTAGGAAATCGTATGGGTCTCATTATTTCCGGGTATTTGATATCTTTGTTGCACCGTTTCACAAAAGCACAACTGCGAAATAATCGTCGATACGTGTTTTAAAACACTTCACAGAATCGGCATCCATTACTCCTTCTGGTAGTGCATTCCATAAGTTTACGATTATTGGTTCTAAACAAAGCTGATGTGATATCTTGTTCATGCAGGGGACTCTAAGTTTGTAACGGTGTCCTCGGGTGTTATAGGGTTCCAGCTGGTGAAATATTAGCCGCAGTATGGGGAAGTGATTTAAATCTAGCACTCGATGGGTCATAATAAGGTCCATTCTTACTCGGTGGTAGGATAGTGTGTAGAGCCCGACACTTCCACAATGTTTTTCACACAGAAGCTTTCGTAGACTCGGTATCACCATAGTTGCGATATGCTGTATTTTCTCCAGCTGTTCAGTTCCCCACTGGGTTATCGGAAGGTAAACTGAGGCGCCGTATTCACGGAGTGGTCTCATGCGCGAGGTGAATAGGCGAGGGACGGTTTCTTCAGACCACGTGGAGAAAATGCGTCGTAATGCCCAGAGCATACGAAGTCCCACACGGTTTAATTTCTCTGTATGTTCTAGTGATCTCATATAATGTCGCGAGAGCATTCCTAAGTCTCTGACAGATGTGTTAGGGTGGAGCAACTGGCCGTCCAAGGTGTATGATCGAGTGGCTGCACGTCTGGCGATACTGATGAACTCCGACTTGCTTGCGTTATGGGGGAGTTGCACCTCAGTGGACCACGTTGACAGTCGATCTAAGTCATGCTGAAGGCCAGCGCAGTCATCCTGGTTAGCAATGATCCTCCAGATTATCAAATCATCTGCAAACACGGCACATGGTGACTTAAGCTGCTGTGGAAGATCCTTGATATGAATAAGATATAATACTGGTCCAAGTACAGTTCCTTGAGGCACGCCACTGGTAAATGAGAACCAGTCTGTCAGTTAAGCATTGTCCTGTACTTTAAACTTTTGTCCCACAATAAACTCGTGTAACCAATGAAGTAGCGTGCCACCGCTTCCGTAGGTCCTGAGTTTACCATGGATTACCTCGTGGTTCACTCTGCCAAACGCCTTACTAAAGTCGATGTACACCACATCAACGTCCTTCCTTTCCTTGAGAGCCCGTACCCACCGGTGGTTTGCGTACATCAAGTTGGTGATACAGGATCGTATTTTCGTAAAGCCGTGTTGCACTAGCGGCAATATGTCCATCGATCCGAAGAACGACAGCAGACACATTTTCACAACCTTCTCGAGGACTTTGGATAAAATCGAAGTCAAACAGTGGTCTATACTTCTCTACTTTACTCGGATCACCACACTTAGGAAGCGGTCTCACTATCGAACATTTCCAGAGAGAGATTTATTGAATAGGTTTGTCACATTCGATAGGGACTTGAGTATTAGTGGGTGAAGTCCGTCTGGTCCGGGGGGGGGGCTTTGTACCATCGAGGTTGACGAGTAGCTCATACACTTCGACTGTATAACATTGTAGGCTGTTGAGCAAGACTGCCGCAACCTGTGCCAGTACTGGAACAGCCGCCGCTTTACTGGAAAATACGGTGAGGAAGTGCGTAGCCAAGGCGTCCGCGCGCTCCGCGTTTGAAATGAGCGTCTGTCCGTCCAAGCTTTCTAAAATCGGTAGGTCGCCCCCAGGTTTCAGTTGACGTTTCAAGTAGGCAAATATCCTATTGGGTGCAGTTGTGGCCGTGGATGCTAGCTGCTCTTCAAACTGCCGGCGTTTCTTTATCTTTGCGGCGTTACATAAGTTTCGCTATTCCTTGTACGCCGTGTAATCTTGATCACAACCCGAGCCGATGTACCTATCCCAAAATTTGCGACGCCGTCACGCTAACTGTCTATATCCCCCAACAAACAAATGCGGTTTGACGGGTCCGACATTTGAATACTTCAGGGGAACGAACCGAGTACACAGCGAGCTAAGCTTCAAGTGACGCATCCTATGGTAGTGTCCAGTCAGTTTGACTTGCGGCTTGGACGAGTCGGTTGAAGCCCGTCTTCCAAGAGTTGAATGTCGACTTCGGTTGGTTGTAATACAGTAACGGCAGTTCTATGCTTGCCACAATGGAGCAGAGGTTCGAGGACTCTGATCTCGTTCAGCTTCGCTCGCAGCTCGTAAACGTTAGATTCAGGCAAGCAGCCGAGTGTGGTTACGCGGTTACGGATGTGAACTTTATGCCTTTCAGCCTTGACAGACGAGACAGTATGAGCTGCGGCATAGTGATTTGCGAAGGTGATTCTCAGAGGTCGACATGAATGGTTAATTTTCGGGCCAAGTCGGATTACTTGTTTAATCGTCACAGTGTCTGCCCACATTCAGGAGTCTATCGATGAGATCCTGGAGGAACTCAACCTAGTGATCATAACGTATCTGAGGGTTTTCATCTTTTAACTCGGGTAAGTGGAAGACCATGAGATGATGATACCTCAGCGAAATCGGTGATGAACCTGTGGGAGCAGGACTAGAGGCCCTTATCTGTTTCGATTGTTGTTTATCAGCAGCGGAGGCCTGAACTCGATTCCGTGATACTTGATTGACGTGCGAAACATGAATGCAGAAGAGAAATAATCAATCAGGGATAACAGGTGGGAACTAGCGTAAAACGCAAATACTCGAAGTAAAAATAGTCAGGACCAAGTCGCCCTAATCATCGGAATAACACATGGAAACAAACAGCTGAGTGCTGTGTGAAGTGGAAGTGACTCGCGGAGGCTAAAATTAACATCACAGAAAAATCAGCAGTATACATACCTTAAACAAACCATCTGGTCAAGTGATAACCACAAACATGCAACTAGTGTCTATCGCGAGTCATGAACTGAATGTTATCAAGTAGACACAGAGAGTGGAACTCGTCATAGGAAACTATGTGGACCAAATAAAGCCATTATAGTTGTCAGTTTTGCTTCCTTCCAGATAACATGCGAAGCTGTCAATGAACTGACTAAGGAAGACCGGTGAATAGCCGATAAACAGATTGCCCAAATACTGGACATATTGCAGAGATGCGTTGGATTTGTTATCTACTGTCCGCAACATGCGGAAGTTTTCAGCAAAGTGGGTGCCGAAATGTTTGACCAATGACCACAAACAGAACCGAGTTGACGCTTCCAAATTGAACACTTTGGGTTTCCAATTGGACTGTCACATCCATCAGACTATTATCTCTCCCCGAACTGGAGGATACATTTGAAAGTGCGACATTTTGAAGATATTTTTGACATCAAACGTGCTGTTAATAGCTGGTTTGGAGCACATCCAAGTGACTTGCACCTGACTTGTGTAGAAAAAATGCGAATATGCCGTACCGAATGTATTAGACCTAGGTAAATATGTTAAGTGTGTCATTTTATGACACTAGCACTCTTCTGTCTGGTCATAGCAACTGTCACGGATTGGGCGTCGTCGATGCAAGGCCGAACCAATTCTAGCTGGTCCACTTGGTCCAGGCAATTATCGTGGGCCGATATGGCCCCTCGTTCGCACAATCTAGGAGGCGATATCACACTTCTCAACAGCGAAGCATACTAAGACGTGTAAGACAGTGACTAGGCTAATGATGCCAAGTCTTGAGAATGTTAACTTTGCTTTGGCCGAACAATACGGTAAAAACTGGCAGAGGTACGAAGTCAAAGAGGCCACACTTCTGGGTCTTAGTTTTCAGAAAGAACATCGGCAACAGATTTTCCGAACATACATATAGAACGATCGCTGAAGTAACCGCAAGATTTTGAGAGACAATGAACCCACTGAAGCAAAGTGGCCGAAGGCATTGGCTACAGAAGAAATAAGTCAGTCTAACATGATTAAGAGGTTGTTGGGATACATCGAAGGACAGGGAACACGAAGCGGGCCGAAGATTAGTCGGTTTACCTATATTACCATAAGTATGCGGAGCAGGGGAGTGTTCGGAGCTAGGTTATGGCAGACAGCGAAGTTAGAAGGAGAGCAGCTGTTGGTCAGCTGCCGAAAGCACAAACACGAGACAGTGGACACAGCCGAACGCATGACGATTTATTCATCGGAAGCGAAGCGATCAAATGAGAAACAAAACAAGAATTTAAGTGTGATTACAACTCACTGAGTGACTGGGAGCCGCGATACTGGAAGAGTCTAACATCACAACGGGGGCGGACTTCGGAGTCTTTCGGTGTCGTCGAGAGGAGAATGCAAAGACTCTACCGTGCTCATCGACAGAATCCCGTGAAGAATATGTCGATCCGGCTGTGTGCGCGTTCGAAGAACGAACGAAACTGCTGGTGTAATTACGTTTAAGAGAGGTGCCCTCAGGTTCATCGCAAGTGTTCAACGAGTGGACTCTGGTAGAAGAGATATTGGAACGGCGCCGCAGAAGATCGCTGGAGGCTGATACTGCAGATGATGGACAATGGCTGGAACTGCGTCGATTGAAAAGGGCACCAGGTCGCACTGGACTAACGGTCGAACACCATTTAGTCAGTGAAGAGAAAAGACCTGAACCCGGCCGGTTTGGACTGAGCATCGGCGGGGGTGTGTAAGGGGGTGGGCTGGGATTAGTCGTCGTGCCATCGGAAGTCCACACACGAGGAGAACGCAGTCGGGACAAATTAGCGCCGGTCTATGGAGGAAAAAAAGCCACAAACGATTGACAGTAACAACGAAGGAGATACTGAACGAATACGTGACAACAAAGAAGTGAAAGAAGCGAAGTTCAACGTTACATGAGTCTGTTAAGCACCGGTTTACGGAGTTCTAACGCGAATGATAAATTATACAATTGTTCTTGCGTACTTGAATCGCTGCAGATGCAAAATAAACGTTACTGCAATAGGCCTAGTAAAATCGGCCGGAAAATCAAAACGAAATAGAATCCCCTAATGTAAGTATAATAATATATCAAGATGCTGCGCAGCATATAAATCCATGCAATGGAATCTTCTGAAGATCGATTAGATCGTGATCGACATATTCTTCACGCAGGTATTAAACTGACCAAGTCGACGCTGGTGTGCCTCATAGGTAATCAGAAACAAATTCTAATATAATTACAAGCCTTCTAATGTGTACATGTAATAAAAATAACAGTGGCTTTGCCATTAATGATTGAAACGTGATCATGTAGGTCGTTCCAAGGTAAGTGGTGTCATTAAGATCCAACGCAGGTCAGCGGGTGCGCGCTACTGACGAGTCCCAGCATGAAGAAATGGTCGCCTGGCACTTTCCTAGATGTATGACGGCTGTCTGCCTGAGTTTAGCTGCGACGAAGCTTCATCAGAACACATGGTAACTCACGGTAGTGAGAATGTAGCTATCATACCTCTGCTGAACAGAAATCGTACTGGTCGAACCGAAGCGTTGTGCATCCTGCCACTGGTCTCTCATGGACACTACTGCCTCATGTCGATCCAGCGCTCGATAGTATGCCCGTTTTCAGTTCCCAGGGGTAGATTAAAATACAAGGACATAACGAAATTTAAATGAGGGGCTGGTAAATCCTAGCGTCTTTTGCAGCTTTATCATAGCGTGCCCCGGATAGCCGATAATAACGGCCATGCGGCAATAGCTGCGGACCACAATGAGTTATAAGCTGACTGTGATATAGCGCGTCTTATCTTCCACTGCCAAGCAAGTTACGAATGTTACAGAGGACAGAGTTGGACCCGAGAGACAACAAGATACGGCACAGAATGCAGACGATGCTAGGGTGCATATTTTTGTGTACCTATGGCTTAGATACATAAGCTGCTGATAAGTGGTAGAAGTCCCTGGTGATCAGGGGTTCGGATCCCAATGGATGAGCACTACGGACGAGTTCCAACAGAACGAAACGGCCATCTGGTGCAATTCTGAGTATGCGGAGGACTATTTCGTTGGAAAGGCGCTGCGATGGGACCTCCAGTTAGTAACATCAAAAAACTTTACTCATGAGTACGACTCCACAAGTGAAAAGGCATAGCAACATCCTCAATAGTGTATCAATAGTTGGAACTGATACTCCGGTGCACTACAACTCGGATGGCCTAGAGAATAGGGATTACTAAGGGAGGGAACGTATTACATAAACTAAACGACCTAAGCAAACGAGCAGGTACAAGTACCAACATCCTGGAAACAAGACCAGAAACAACTAACTATTATGTGAAGATAAAGAGTTATTGCTGAGATAGTTTTATTGGGGGTTTCACTGATCTACACGGGTATCGGCTTTACACCATAGAAAACTCAATATCAGACACAAGGTAGACAGGCGACCTCCAGCCATATCATGTGAAGTCTCGAACCAAACGCAACATGGAAAGCATCATCATCATCATTATACACGTTAGCTGGAGGTGGAAAACACCTCAGCTATTGTGCCGCAATACAAAATATAAAAGGAAAACAAACAGTGGCACGACCGCTGAGCCTCCAGTAACGGATGGACATCGTTCCGAAGAGCTAACAGCGGCTCTAACAAGAGACATCGTGATTGGACAGGGATGTTAAGCAGGAGGGGGTGGCAAAGGAACTCACAACACAACGCCATTGGGGCCGGCTCCAAGCCATATCAGCAAGTGTGTCCAACCAAACGTGTTCACCGTCCTTAGGACCCCAGCCAGGCAGTACGGATACACCAACCGACGCCAACTTCGAAGTGAGGGTTTTCATTTCTCCCGACCAAGTCATCACTTGGCCTCTCCTCCTTCTCTTCCAAGCGCACCCACAACGCATAAACAATGCACGTCGCGGGAGTCGGTGTGCTGGCATGCGCAACACGTGGCCCAACCATCGGAGCCTGGTGCGTGATATAATGGTGCAGAGCGGTTCACTCGCTCTTCCTGCACCAAATACGCGATGTCGAACACGCTCATTGCTCACGCGGTGTTCCCACCAGACATGAGCTAAGCTGCGAAGGCAGCGATGATCGAATATGACGAGCCTCTTTATGTCTGTCGACCTGATGGGCCAGGTTTCACAACCATATAGGAGAGTTGAACGGACGGCTGCGTTGTAAACTCTGCCCTTCAGGGCGAGAGAAATGTTGCTTCTGCGCCACAGGTGGCGGAGATTGGCAAAAGCACCTCGAGCTTTTGCTATACGGTTCGTAACCTCCTCGTCGATCTCACGGGCACTAATATAGCTGCCCAGGTACTTGAATTCCTGAACGACTTCTAGCTGATCACCACCAAGCGTTAGCGCAGGGGTGGGTCCCTGCCAATCTTGGAGAAGTACTTTGCATTTCGATGGAGCAAAGCATAGCCCAAAACGATGGACAGCCATTGCTAATCGGTCCAGCGCTATTTGGCATGTTTGGGAGCTGTCACAGATTAGAGCTATATTGTCCGTATACTCCAAGTCAAGAAGTCGCTCACCAGGAAGTAGATCCACACCTTCTAGGTCGTGTCCAGCGAACGCTGTTTCCAAGACTTCATCAATAGCGAAGTTGAAGAGGAAAGGTGACAGCGGGCATCCTTGTCTCACACTGCTGATGATAGTGAAGGGTGGCGAGAGTTTGCCATAAACCCTCACCCTGCCCGAACTATGCGCGTACAGCGCTTTGATAATGGTTACATATTTATCAGGCACACCTTTCCTCAACAGAGCCAAAGGGCACAGCGATCGACTGAGTCGAAGGCACCTTTTATGTTAAGAAACACGACAACGGTGGGTCGCCAATAAACATGGCGGTGCTCCAACACTTGACGCAAGGTGAAGATGTGGTCGATGCAGCCCCGACCTCGACGAAATCCGGCTGCTCTTCACGAATCTGGCATTCACGAGTGTCAGTCAGTCTGTGGAGAATGACAGAGGCAAGCAATTTAGAGGCAATCGAAATCAGACTGACACAACATGGAAGGCAAGACGACCATATTTCCCTCCACTAAGACACATGAGCCATTAGTGAGGTGGGCATCAATCTATGCAGCGATGCGATAACTGGCGTGCGGTTTGAAATTTTGAAAAATCTCCCTCTTGAAGTTTTTGCCTTCAAATTTGGCTTGGAAGCGTATTCTAAAGAGACTGAGTGAGAAATCTTTACTCTGTTCCATCAATTATTGATCCATGATACCTTGGATCTTCGTTAACCGCGTGAGTTCGTCCCAGTATTGCTTCTCTTTGTGTTCCTTTTGGTCGTATTAATTCACTGTGTATACTGTTGTATATAATATGGTTGCAGATTATATTAACTTGCTGTGACTATTTACTCATGTTATACCGTCATACCCGCATCAATCTGATCATTTAATCCTACCAAACTACCTAGCTTTTTAGTATTTTATACGTGGCTGTTACGTACTATTCGCAATGACATCCGTGGCTAGCTATAAATGTGGTGAGCACACTTGTGGCGTTGAGGTCAAAGAGGGGAATTCAGTGCGACAGATGCTTGTTATGGTACCAGAACAATTGTTCCAGTTTAGACCAGGACTCTATTGAACTTCATGCCTGACACCCCCAATTAAAGTGGATTTGTTTCCACTGTGTGTGCTTAGCAGACATTCGTTCTCGCTTGATACACGATCGGACTTTTGATCCAATTACTCAGGTCTCAACTGTACATGATTCTGCTAGTAGAAACTGTGTGCAGAGACTAGACATTGCGGAGAAGTTGATTCGTGACCAGAGCTTGCTAATTGAGACATTGCGTTCAAAAGTCGACGAGTTGCAGTCTTCAACGGAATGTTACTTGCGAAGTGCAGAACTTGCTATGGGTAGACAATGAAACGTCCTTATCTACAATAGGGAGGAGCCAGTCATACGGAAGATAAAACTCTACGGGACCTAGATAGAAGGCGAGTGCACGATATCCTTCGCATAGCCGGAATACCGTTATACGTCGGTATCAAAAGAGTACATCGTGTTGGCAGCTGGAGAGAAACAGGTATGCTTCACCAACAAGGTTATGCAAGGCCTACTATCCTAGTTGAGTTTAGGAACCCTGTACACCGAGACCTTCTACTTAACAGGGCTGGGTTGGTTGCAAGTCAGACAAATGGTCGGTAACAAATAACAACAGACACACTAACTTCGAAGGCTAAAGCCTCTCGGATACCAGTTTGGCTAACGAATCTGCGGTCTCGCACGATAGAATTCGCGATAGTGAGCCACAAGTTACGCAGACACCTAATCAAACCGTTAGCGACTGCTCTTCTGTGGCAGTTGCAGTCAGCTGCTCTGGAAAACACTCCCCACAAGACGCCAGTGAAATAACTCGTGGCCTGCATTTGATGTGTACATCCTGCCATGGTTAAACCGCTGGCTGATAACCTTCAGTATCCTGTCGCGGAGGTATTCAACTAGTCTCTTCAAGAAAGCAAGCTGGCACGTGATTAGAAGGAGGCGACCATGGTTGCCACCCACAATGGGGGGGGGGTTATAAGTCGGTGCCTCTTAACTATAGACCTGTTAGTTTGACCAGCATCGTGCTGAAGTGCTTCGAAAAGCTTATAAGAAATAGGATCTGTGAGCACTTGACTGAACACAATCTAATTAGAGCGGAAAAGCATGGGATGCTTAAAAAGAAGTCGTGTCTTACCAATTTATTGTGCTTTTTAGATGAGATTACCCGATGTCTTGATAGTGGGATGTCGGTAGAGGTGTGCTATTTGGACTTCAGTAAAGCCCTTGACTCAGTGAATCATCGTTTTTTAATTGAGAAGCTGACATAGTTTGGATTGCATCCTCAACTATTACTGTGGCTCTCTGAATTCTTACGTGGAAGGACATTCAGAGTCAGGGTTGGGGAAGCGAGTTCTAGTGTTGGCCATGCCTACAGCGGTGTCCCCAAGGTTCGGTACTGGGTCCATTGTTGTTTCTTATGTTTATAAATGACCTGGCTCCTCTTCTTGAGGATCCCTGCTATATC
Source organism: Dicrocoelium dendriticum (assembly GCA_944474145.2). NCBI lineage: Eukaryota > Metazoa > Platyhelminthes > Trematoda > Plagiorchiida > Dicrocoeliidae > Dicrocoelium > Dicrocoelium dendriticum. The sequence continues at coordinate 3,954,180 of OX104062.1, forward strand.
TTCGCAGATGACTTAAAGCTAGTCAGTAGGGGAAACCGAGCGACATTGGCTAAGGACATCATCACTGTGGTGAATTGGTCGAGCCAATGGGATCTACCTCTAAATGCCAATAAATGTCAACTATTGACCAATAGTGGCAGCGGAATTGCAGTTCAGTCTCCTGCAGGATCTCTATCATTGCGGTGTACTGATGAAGCCCGCGATCTAGGTGTCATCGTAGTGAACAATTTTAAGCCTTCGGCACAGTGTCGCCATGCTGCCAATAAAGCGCGACAAGCGTTATTTCGTCTTAGGAGGGCGCTGAGTAACACTAAAGCAGAAGTTCACTTGCCGTTATATAAAGCAGTGGTTAGGCCACATCTGGAGTACTGTGTTCAGGCCTGGGCACCGTATCTCCGTAGTGACGCCATGTGTATAGAAAATTCAGAAACTCGCAAACAGATGATCGAAGGTCAACGAGGGAAGTCGTACGAAGATCGTCTAAGTAGCTTGGGATTATTTTCCTTGGAACGACGTAGATTGAGAGGGCATTTGATAGAGACGTTTAAGATCATTAAGGGACTTAGTGATATTAGTCCCACCCATCTGTTTGAGTTGGCTATGTCAGACCACCTGCGCGGGCATCGCCTGAAGCTCAAACATCATAGAGCTCGTTTGGACATCAGGGCAAAATTTTTTACAAATCGAGTAGTTAACATCTGGAATAAACTTCCTTCTGATTTAGTGGAATGTGAGTCTGTAGAAGCCTTTAAAAGGGGCTTAGATGAGTGTTGGTCTGTCCTTTTCCCAGAGATATTGTAATTGTACTGGAATATGTAGTGTATTTTGATGCTGACACGAAAGTGCAAAGATTGCTCTTGTTCTTGCTTCAATCCTTTGCAGAAGCAAGAAGAGTCAATCCAACGACGAAGTGTCGGGGGCCGCTTTACTTACTGGCACAAGAAACTGGACGCTCGTTTGATGAAAGCCTCTATCGTCCGTTGTACCTGACTTATGGGGCACCTGCGGAAGCCGATTGACCACTTCGAGCTGTTGATCGGTGATAGGGAGAAGTGGTAGTGGTGGTGGTGAACCGGTAGTTCAGTGCAGTTGAACAATTATGATCCGAGCACCGAGGTGCGGTGGATCCAGTTGCCACGACTCATTTGGGAAGAATAACAATTAGTAACAAGGACAAGATAAATGGGGTTGAATGCAAATAGAATGTAAGGGAAATAAAAGAAAGTGCGTTAAACAGAATAGAACGAAAATTAACAACCAGATGCAAGAAACCGAATGCAGGAACGCCACTGATTGTGTGACTATGCCATGTCTGATACGGTCCCCAACCATTGGTGTGGACCATCCCGAGGCCCCATACATCCTGACCAAATCAATCAATTTCTCCATGTCTCTATGCCACGTTATGGACTGGCCACCTCGCGATTTCGCCCAACTCAGTGCAGCCAAAGCGCATAATGCAAGACAAGGAAGCCGGTCAACGGGAATACAGAGGACATGGCCTAGCCAAAGCAGTAACTGTGACGTGCAAGTTGAAGATGAAGATCATGCACTGAATTGAGCCGCGTTATGCGGCACCCTAGGCAGACGATTACACGAAAAGAGGTTTCGCTGAGCAATGGGCCCATCAGCTGTGCTTCTCGCCAGTGACTGACGTGTACAATGCCAAGGTCCGTGCTGCCCTACTGTACGCCTGCGAGACCTGGCTTGTTTAATCGGAAGATTTGAGACGACTGTCTACTTTTGACAACCGCTGCTTGCGTTTGATTGCTCGCGTATGGTGGCCGAACCATGTGAGCAGCGCGGATGTTAGAAGCAGGATCATAAGAGTGGACAGTCTTGGTCTCCAGAGCAGAATCATCCAGCACCAATTGCGTTGGCTCGGTCAAATACTGCGCATACCGGCCCACCGCCTTCCAGGTCGCGCATTATTTACACTTCCTGGACGTGAATGGAAAAAGAGCCGCGGCGTATAGATAAGGGGAACAGCACCGTGTGTCTGTTTGGCTCGGGCGTAGCCAAGCGAAGGAAAACAACCCGGGTCCACATGAACAGATACGCCGATTGGGAGAAGGTGGAATAGACCTGAGGACATCGCATTCTGTGGCAACCAAGGGCATATGACAACGAGATATACGTGGTGTCCGCATTCGCGGTGACGTGAATACAACGTAAAGCGACCGCAATGTGTGTGCGTGTGTGTGCTTGAAATGGGTGGATCAACAGGTCAGTGGCATGCAAAGAGGACAGACGGCAGATTTCGCATTATCAATGGGATTTGCTGCCACTCGACACAATAGCAAAGTCACTAGGCTACTGAGGAAAAAAGTGATTCCGGATGGTTGGAGGCTACCCTGAGCTGTACTATCCGCCGTGAACTGCGTTCACTCCCACCATTCAGTTGTGATCCATTTGGTTGAGACGTCCAATCACGCGGTGCAGTATGTATTACGCGCTTGCTTATCCTATATTACACATAGTCGGTTGTCTTGTCTGTATTGTGCGACCAGACGTTCGGTCAATACAGTGTCCGGCATGCTCACTTTTGGTAGCAGTTCCAAATCGTACAATTCCCCATGAATCGGAAAAGAATACTACGCGGCTGTTGCATCCTATTGAGAGTAATCAGTAGTGCGTAGTCCTCGAATCGACCAGGAACGGAGTCCATGAACTCGCGACGCTGGTGAGTGTTATGAAGCGGTTTAGGGCCAATCCACCGCGGATTTCAACATGACACCGAAGATTGGATGGTGGGTCTGTAGTAGTTCCAACTGCAATGTCGAGCGATCGCAACCGAATGTAGGCCATCGCTTCGCGTAGGAAATGCGCCAAGAGATAAATTGAGACTAATTATCAAGAAACCAGCATCTGTTGGTTAAAAGTAAGCGACGCGATGCTGACTGAGTGGCAGCAGGTGTTTAAGGTGTTGTCTGTCATCACAAACACCAATAGCCAAGAAAAACCTGTGCGCTCGAGTAGGCCTCACACCAGAAGTAATAGTCACATGTCTGAAGTCCAGTGTAAAGAAGAGACTGAGACTATATTTAAGAGCGAGTAGAAAGGTTTCTGTACAACTCTATCGAATTACGAAAAATCAAAATTTACTTGTGAATTATCAGCAGTTGTGTCTGGTCCATTAATCGTTCATCCGTGTTCGGTTAGAAATTTGTACTAGCGTTATTATTTCCGGACATACAATGTCTTCTTTTGGCACTGTATGTGCATCGTTTCACAAAAGCACAGGTTTCCAAAATAATCGTCGATACGGGTTTTAAAACACTTCACAGAATCGGTCTCTATTAATCCTTCTGGTAGTGTATTCCATAAGTTTACGATTCTTCGTTCGATACAAAGCTGATGTGATACTTTGTTCATGCTGGGGACCCTGAGTTTGTAACGATGTCCTCGGGTGTTACAGGGTTCTCGCAGGTGAAATATTGGCCGCAGTATGGGGAAGTGATTCAAGTGTAGTACTCGATGGGTTATAATAAGATCAATTCTTACTCGGCGATAGGACAGTGTGTAGAGCCCGAGCTTTTCACAACGTTTTTCATATGGAAGTTTTCGTAGACTTGGTATCATTCTAGTTGCGATATGCTGTATTTTCTCCAGTTTTTCAGTTTCCCATTGAGTTATCGGATAGTAAGCTGGGGCACCGTATTCAAGAATTGGTCTAATGAGCGAGGTGAATAGACGAGGGACGGTTTCTTCGGACCACGTGGAGAAACTGCGTCGCAATGCCCAGAGCATACGAAGTCCCGCACGATACAATTTCTCTGTATTTTCTAGTGATCTTAAATCATGTCGTGAGAGAACTCCTAAGTCTCTGACAGATGTGTTGGGATAGAGCAACTGGCCGTCCAAGGTGTATGATCGAGTGGCTGGACGTCTGGTGATACTGATGAACTCCGACTTGCTTGCGTTAAGAGGGAGTTGCGTTTCAGTGGACCACGTTGACAGTCGATCTAAGTCATGCTGGAGGCGAGCGCAGTCGTCCTGGCTTTCAATGATCCTCCAGATTTTCAAATCATCTGCAAACAGGACACATGGTGACTGGAGCTGCTGTGGAAGATCGTTGATATGAATAAGAAATAATGCTGGCCCAAGTACAGTTCCTTGAGGCACGCCACTGGTCGATGGGAACCAGTCTGGCAGATAGTCATTGACCTGTACTCTAAACCTTCGTCCCACAATAAACTCGTGTAACCACTGAAGTAGCGTGCCACCGATTCCGTAGGTCCTCAGTTTACGAAGAAGTACCTCGTGGTTCACTCTGTCAAACGCCTTACTAAAGTCCATGTACACCACGTCAACATCCTTCTGTTCATTGAGAGCTCGAACCCACTGGTGGTTTGCGTACATCAAGTTGGTGATGCAGGATCGCCCTTTCGTAAAGCCGTGTTGCGCTGGCGGCAATACGTCCATCGATACGAAGAACGACAGCAGACACATTTTCACAACCTTCTCGAGAACTTTGGATAATACCGAAGTCAAACAGATCGGTCTATAGTTCTCTATTTTACTCGGATCACCAGCCTTCGGAAGCGGTTTAACTATCGAGCATTTCCAGTCGTTCGGGACGGATCCTTCAGAGAGCGACCTATTGAAAAGGTTTGTCACAACTGGTGAGATGATAATCGATAGGGACTTGAGTATTAGTGGGTGAAGTCCGTCTGGCCCGGGGGGCTTTGCACCATTGAGGTTGACGAGTAGCTGATGTACTTCGACTGCATCACATTGTAGGCTGTCGAGCAAGACTTGCGCAACCTGTGCCGGTACTGGAACAGCCGCCGGTTTACTGGAAAATACAGTGAGGAAGTGCGTAGCCAGGGCGTCCGCGCGCTCCGCGCTTGAAATGAGTGTCTTCCCGTCTAAGCTCTCTAAGACCGGTAGGTCGTCTCCAGGTTTCAGTTGACGTTTCAAGTAGGCAAATATTCGCTTGGGTGCAGTTGTGGCCGAAGATGCTAGCTCCTCTTCGAAATGCCGGCGTTTCTTGATCTTTGCGGCGTTACATAAGTTACGCTGTTTCCTGTACACCGCGTAATCTTCATCACAACCCGAGCTGATGTATCTATCCCAAAGTTTACGACGTCGTCGCGCTAACTGTCTGTATTCCCTATCAAACCAATGCGGTTTGACAGGTCCGATTTTTGGATACTTAAGGGGAACGAACCGAGTACAGAGCGAGTTAAGCTTCCCCTTTATTAATGACCACCACGCCTCAAGTGACGCATCCTGTGGTAGTGTCCAATCAGTCTGACTTGCGGCTTGAAGGAGTCCGTTGAAGTCCGTCTTCCAATAGTTGAATGTCGGCTTCTGTTGATTGTAATATGGTAACGACAGTTCTAAGCTTGCTACAATAGAGCAGTGGTCACTGTTCGCCAGAGGTTCGATGACTCTGATCTCTTTTAGCTTCTGCTCGCAGCTCGTAAACATTAGGTCCAGACAAGATGCCGAGTACGGAGTTACGCGCGTCGGTTGGATGACATGTTGCGTTGCCCCAATTTCAATAGTCATTTTAGCGAATTGAGCCTCAACGTTGCCATGACCGGGAAGAAGTCGAACATCTGGCCAAATTATCTTAGGTAAATTTAGATCCCCCATCAGTAAGAACTGAGGGCGGCTCATGTGCTTCTGTACATGTGGTATCCAATCGCAGCAACGGTTTAATGGGCTCCGGTAGATAACCCCCACAATTAGTTCTGCGCGCCTGAGACGGATTGTGCACCACAATTGCTCGCATAAACTATCCTCGCTCCGATAGGTACTGATAAGTTTGCCAGATAGTGACGATTTTATGTACAACAGAACACCACCGTGAGCCTTTGATTTTCGGTCACATCGGAAACAAGAGTATCCTGACAACACGACTTCAGCCATGTCTCTGCAAGTCCTAAAATGTCCGGCCGCTCCGAGACAGCGAAGCGGCACAGTTCGTCACGTTTGTTCATTAGGCTGCACACGTTGGCGAATGCGACACGGAGGTCTGGGAGGTACTGCGGGACGTGCCTGGAGGTTGAGCAACCGGTTGATACGGGTTCGTACACCCTTCTTGATCACCCGAAAATTTACAACTTGTAAGTCAGTCTCACCTTCCTCTGTACGGCGTTTGAGCTCAATGACCGCAGTCTTCAAACGATCCCTGTCCTCGGGTTCCGAATCTCGGCGGATGTGAACTTTTATGCCTTTCAGCCTTGACAGACGAGACAGTATGAGCTGCGGCATATTAGGATTTGCAAAAGTGATCCTCAGAGGTCGACATGACTGGTTAGTTTTCTGGCCAAGTCGGATTACTTGTTTAATCGTCACACTGTCCTCGCCCACATCCAAGAGTCTATCGATGAGACCCTGGAGGAACTCAACATCGTGATCATAACGTATCTGAGGGTTTCATCTTTTGACTCCGGTACGTGGAAGACCATGAGATTATGACGCCTCAGCGAAATCAGTGATGAACCTGTGGGAGCAGAACTAGAGGCGCTTAACTGATTGGGTAGTTGTTTATCAGCAGGTGACGTCTGAACTCGATTACGTGGGCCCTTGCGCTTTTGAATGGTCCATGGATCCTCGGTGTTCAGAAGTTCACAGACAGGCTCTGAGAAATTCACGGACCGATCAGTGAAGCGGCATTTCGTAGCTTCTGAGTCTGAGTCTTCCATCGGTGGGAAACATTGAACCTGGGGTTCGGCCGGGGTCGAAGACGCTGGTGGTGGTGCAGATCGCGGAGAGACAATAGAAGGCGAGGTGACAGAGGTACTTTCACGAGGGCGTTTGATCCCACATGGTGAACGGTTTGTTTCTATCTGAAAGAGAGATTTTTCCGTAGTTGTTTGCGGTCGCTGCGTATTCTGATGTCTTGTACCGCGACATTTATCACATATAACTTGAAAAAACCGATGTCGGATGTCGAGCGATTTTCGAAACACGTCAACGGATAAGCCAATGCACGAAATATGGAACAAAACATCAAAGCTGAAGCATCGAAGTGCATGAGCCTTATTTCCCACAACTTTCGAACACGAACCACAAGTAGCTTGAGACGGCATCACAAGCTAGAGCAAATCCAAGATAGCGGACAGAGATGGCAGTATGGCAAATCAGTGAGATCTCCGGAATAAGCCAAAGAATAGCTCCCAAATTTGCACCGCTTGGAAAATACGCCAAAAGAAGAATAATGGTGCACAATTCACACAGATAAAACGCTGCTAACACAGTAACCTGAGGCAAAAGTAGTATCCAGCACACGTTGATCCAAAAATCCGCGGCGTCCGTGGGTACAGCCGAAACAACAAGAAAGAACTAAAGTCGAGTAGAAGAGGAAGGAGGCAAACCCTCAGTTAGGTCACACTGTCCGAGGGCAGGTGAGATCATCAGTATGCAAACACAAGTGTATATAGTCATTGTTATCGGCTGTTTTGCCCCTTGAACGCGGAACGAAAGGCCTGGATGATCAAAGTAGTATACAGAGATGACAAGATGTGTCCGATCGACAACAGACATATGCAAGCGGTAGCTTATCTCTATAAATATGAACCGCTCGACGTAGGTGGTGTGTAGGTCAGTGCGAATGACACCGAATCCCAAAGAACTGTGTCGCCGCTGCTGCCGAAAGAAGGCGTAACCTTCGTTTAATGAACGCAACTCTCCTTAAAACGGTTGACATCACTAATGCGAGAGGGTATATCACAAACGGAAATGGTAAGAAGCGCTGCATCAAAACTGATGGTGTAATGAGCGGAATTCCAAGACACATGTGAATATCTGTCAAGGAGTGAGAATCAAAACTCAAACAGATTGTTTGTGGGTGTGACATCGCCTGAGGTGAGTAAAACTGCGATAAATCAAAAAGATGAAACAAATCGATAGAATGTGAGCAAATAGTAGCCACGTTCTGACTGGAGACGAAATTGCTGTTACTGAGCCAGAAATAAAATCCAGGAATAAATAAAGGAGGTAGTTAGTTGATCGGAACAACGACCGTATACCAATGGGAGTGGAACGCGCCTCAGCAATTGTTCACTCGAGTTCAGCTGTGTCCAACGATGATCTGACCAATGAGATGCGGTGGAGGGAAGCACCAAAAAGTGCTAGTAATTAGCGACTATTGACGGCAAGTGTTGAAAATTGCTCAATGAAATGGTCAAGAGTATCAACCGACATCGCGAGTAGTATATCATACACGGTAGGTAACATAGCAAGGACGATCCTAACTGAGCTCCGGTCAATGAAATGTTGCCTCGCCGCATTGGGGATTGATCTAAAGGAATGTATTGGTAAACCACATACACTGGGAGAGCCTGTGGATGCAGTGTAGGCGATTCGAGTTCGACAGTGGTTGCTTCAGTGAGTTACCAGACAACGGTTCGATGCCAAACACTACACGACCAGATATGAGCAGCACCCAGTAGGCACCGGTGTTCCTCCGGATCCACCACCTTATCTCGCTGGGGTTCTCTACCTGGATTCCTGTAGACAACCCAACGGAGAACAAGACCTTGCAATTACCATTAATTAATTCTCGTGCATTGTTAAATAAAATGCACTTTTTTGCGTAATATTCTTCAGTTTTCATATATATATATATATATATATATATATATATATGCAACAGCCTACGAATAAGCATGGAGCCATCAAAAAGCAGAGAACTCAAAGGAAGGTACAGATATCGATAAAAAACAACACGGAGGAGTCCATGATTTCGTCAGAGGGCGAGACACTACTCGGTTGCCCAAGCTGAGGGAGAGTGTTGATCTAGGGGACATCACCCGAATATTTGGCCGAATAACTGCCCGCAGGGCAGCGAAACGAATTCAGGGAATCAGGCCCATTGGGAGCCGATAACTGATTGTCGAGTTAATACGCTTTTCGTTTGTTCATTTGCCAAACAGGGGTCCAATACTCCTGATACAGTACTAATAACAGAAACCCGGTGTTCAGTGGAGATGCCAGACATACTGTTTGGCATATTGGGTTATAACATCTTCGGTCATGAGCACCCTTTTGGCAAAGGTGGTGGCTGTCTGATATAGGTCAAGGGCACATGCCTGATTCTTCCTCTAGATGAACCATTCCTCCGGATAATTCCTGATTCCGTGTGGATTAGCACTTCAAATTCTCCAACAAATCACTTAGTAGGTTGCATTTACAGACCACCCTCATCTGCGGTCACCACAAATGCTGACTTGACAGACACCTTTTCTTTTAATGCCGACCTCTCATACACTAATAAAATTATCGCTGATGAATTTAACATGTCCGAAATCAAATGATCAGTTAACACTGAACCATGAAAGTGCAATACTTTTATGTCTATTCTTAGACGACAGGGATGGGTACAGCACGTCAAAGAGCCTACCCGGTTTGATAACACACTTGATCTAATATTTACTACCGGGATGTTCAAATGTGTCCAGATATATCAGTGGCAGACAATCGGGGAGTGATCACACAACATCGTTGGTTGTGTTGTTTCCAAACCGATAGAATCACTGACCAAATACTGCATATTCTCTTCTGTGAATTGGGATAAGTTTTTTTAGCACAGGATGTACAACTTGCTTGTGATGTGCTCTAGCACCGTCTTCAGCTTTGCATTAAAGTTGTGGCTCCAGAGTGCGCTAAGAAGTTGAAAACGATTACTGCTCCAGCATGTATCACGAAAAAGGTAGCCATCAAACTACATAAAATAGAGAAAATGTTCCGGAAAACAAAGGATGTTACCCTACTGATGCTTCATACCAGAATGCTAACGTTATATCTTGATCATCACAAAAGCTATGCTCCGAGGAGGTACTGAACGGCGCAAAGGTGACAGGGTACATCTCACGAAATCAAGCGATATTTATTTGATTGTAAACTCTGATGGAACTACCATAACCGATCGCGAAATCACATGTTCAATCTTTAATGACTACTTCATATCTACCTATAGTACCAATGCGAGAGAGGGACCTCAGCTCAAGCTGGTAAGCAAAGGCAGCAATGCACTCCAAACGGTTGAACTCAAACTTGGTGGAATATGTCGCCAAAGCAGATTATTTCGTTCATGCTCTCCAAGCCCTGAAAACATCCTGCCAATTCTAGCGAAACAAGGAGGACCAGATATCCCCTTGTTTCTGCTTAATGTATTCACGCTTTCCATGATCAAAAAATAGTATCTTATGCACTGGAAACAATTGGTTATAATACCACGAGAAAAAAGCAGTCCTAAGCAAGATGGAAATAATTACTGTCCAATCCAAAAAAGCTGGAGAAAATACCGAGTCTACGAAAACTTTCGTATAAAAAACCTTGTGAATGGCTTGGACTCTACACGCTATCCTGTCGCCGAGTAAGAATTGACCGTATTACGACTCATCGAGTACTACAATTGAATCACTTCCCCATACTGCGATCAATATTTCACCTGCGGGAATCCTGTAATACTCGATGACACGGTTACAAACTCAGGGTCCTCTGCATGAACAAGGTATCACATCAGCATTTTACAGAACGAAGAATCTTAGTTATGGAATACACTACCAAAAGGCCGATTCTGTGAAGTGTTTTAAAACACGTATCGACGATTATGTCGGAAACCTGTGGTTTTGTAAAACGGTGCTAAAAAGACATCGTATAACCAGAAATAATGACACCAATACGAATTCCTAACCGAACAAGAATAAACAATAAATTGACTTAACACTACCGCCAACAAATCGCAATTGAATGTCTTTGAATTTTCATAATTCGATAGAGTCGTACAGAAACCTTTCTACTTGCTCTTAAATACGGTCTCAGTCCCCACCATACATTGATTATTTCCAGAATCATGGAGAAGTTAGTTAAAGAACAAATAATAGAATGAATTTTATGAGATTTATCAGTAAATATCATCAGCACGGTATTTTAAAGGATAGGTCATGAACTGTCAGTTCTAGTATCTTGAATAGGTCACTAGAGCAAGAGACGCCGGGAGTGTTCTCAATGTAATATTTTTTGATATCCAAAAGCCGTTGACCGTATCACACACAACTTATAGTATCAAAAATTTGTTTCTCAAGTTGTTGTCTTCCTACCTCGAGGGCAGAAAACAGGTAGTCAGAATTGGTAACTGTACATCTAAAGCCACTTCAATATCTAGTGGAGTGATTCAAGGAAACGTGTTGGGTCCGTTTTTATTCCTAATCTACTTTAATGATCTTGATGAAGTTATGTTCGGAGAGCTATTCCTCTTCGCTGATGATGTTAAAAATGTATGTTGTTTCGCCCCAGAGCAAGATAGTCCTAATGTAGCCTGATTTGTCAGCAGTAGAGCACTAGAGTAACTCTTGGAAGTTGCATTTCGCCAATGATAGGTGTAATCTATTGTATTATGGCTGTGACCCTCTACTGAATATCCTAACATTAAACAACACTCCTATTCCTGTGTGGAGCAGTCCGAGACCTTGGTCTAAGATATTTCGCCCCATTTAATTTTGTAGAGCAAGTTATATTATTACAGGCTTCTGTCAGAAAAACCATGCATACATAAACCGAACTCTTATCTTGAGGAAGTCTAGGCTTCAAGACTTTAACAGGTGGGTTAGGCCGAAGATTGAATACTGTACAACTGTGCACGGAAATCTGAAAGAGTGGACATCATAGCAGAGTAAAACATCCAATGTGCACTCACAAAGAGATGCTTAAACATGCCTAACCTTATGACTTGCCGTGAGGGTTGCAAGGCCCCAAAACTGAAGCTGCCATGGCTGCGAAGACTCAAACTCAGTCTGCACCTTCTTTAACGCTTATTATTCGGCTTAGGTCTTACATCACCATTTTTATTATACACGTTAGCTAGAGGCGACAAACACCCCAGCTACTGTGCCGTACTATCTTAAATAAAAAGGGCAAATGCAACAGGGGCAAGCCACCTGAGCTACCGGTAACGGATGGGCATCCTTCCGGTAAGCTACCAGCCGGCAAGTACGCGGCAAAAATACATATATTATGCTATGTATGGCGATCTTGCTTGGAGGGAGAGGCTAAGAGGGACCAGGAGGGAAAGAAAAATCCACAGCATCAACGCCATTGAGGTCAGCTCCTAGCCATGTCAGCGAGCGTATGCAGCCAAACGTGTTCGTGGTCTTTCGCACACCAACCGGGCAGCCGAGACGTTGAAACTAAGGCCAGCTTCGAAGTGAGGGCATTCAATCCCCTCGACCAAGTCATCGCTTGGCCACCTCTCCTCTACATCCATCCACACGTCCGGTGAGCAAACAACGCAGGTGGTGGGACTCGGTGGACTGGCATGTGTATCACGTGGCCGAGCCATCGGAGCCTAGCGTGTTAAATAACGGTGCTGAGCGCTTCACTTCCTTTGCCTGTGCCGTAAAACAAGGCGTTGAACACGCTCGTTGCTCACGCGGTGTTCCCATCAGATGTGAGCTAAATTGCGAAGTCACCGGTAGTCGAACGTAACAAGCCTCTTTATTTCCGCTGATCTAAGGGGCCAGGTTTCACAACCGCACAGTGAGTCGAACGCATCGCTGCATTGTACACTCTAGCCTTCAGGGAGAGTGATGTCGCGCCAGCACCATAAGTGGGGAAGGTTAGCAAAAGCGCCTCGAGCTTTTGCTATACGGTTCGTAATCTCATCCTCAATCCCACGAGCGCTGATACAACTTCCCAGGTAGTTGAAATTCTGAACAACTTCCAGCTGATCCCCACTAAGAGTCAGCGCAGGAGGCGGTCCAGGCCAATCATGGAGGAACGATTTACACTTCGATGGGGCAAAGCAAAGTCCGAATTGACGGACAGCTAGTGTTAATCTGTCCAGTGCCGCTTGGCACGTTTGTGAGCTGTCACAGATGAGGGCAATATCGTCAGCATACTCCAAGTCAAGAAGTCGTTCACCTGGGAGCAGATCCACACCTGCTAAGTCGTGTCCTGTGAATGCGATTTCCATGACTTCATCAATAGCGAAGTGGAAGAGGAAAGTGACAGCAGGCATCCTTGTCTCACACCGCTGGAGATATTAAAGGACAACGACAGCTTGTCGTAAGCCATCACTCTCCCTGAGGTACGAGCGTATAATGATCCGATAATATTTACATATTTCTCAGGTACACATCTCCTGAGTAGACAGTTCGGAAGTTCAGGTTTATGCAAAGAATTGAACGTACTTTGACATCGAGGAATATGACAACGGTGGGCCGCCACTATATGTGACGGTGCTCCCACAACTAAGGCAAAGTGAAAATGTGGTCAATGTAGCCACGACCTCGACGAAACCCGGCTTGCTCTTCACGAGTGACAGTCAGTCTGTGAAAGATGACAGGCAAGCCATTTGTAGGCGATGGAGATCAGACTGATTCCTCTATGGCTGCCGCATTCCGATCATGAGCCTCCTTTGAAAATTGGGACTATGACGGAGCGGCTCCAGCCGGTTGGGACAGTTTCTTGCTCCCACAGTTTCACTAATAACTCGTATAAAGCATCCAAAAGGGAAGGTCCCCCGAATTTGAAGAGCCGTTGCAGTCCCCCGTAGCTCAGTGGTCTCAACCACGGACTGGAAACAGTCGAGTTGCGGGTTCGAGCCCTACCAGGGGTCCGATGGAATGCGCACTGCTGATGATTCCCGAGAGGATGAAATGCGCGTACAGTGCTTTTCCGGGCGTGTGGCGGCTGTCTGAGTGAGTCTAGATGTGACGAATTTCTACCTAATTTGAAGAGAGCTGGAGGAAGATCATCTGATCCGGCGGCTTTATTTCTCTTCAACAGTCGGATCTCACGTTCGACTTCTGAACGAAAGGGTGGATCCAAAGGGACAGCCCACGGAGCGGGGCGATCAGTGGCCGGCGAGAAGTCTAACAATTCCGACCGATTAAATTGCCTTTCAAAGTGCTCAGCCCAACGCTCCAAGCGTTTTGATAAGTTGTGGATAGACTGTCCACTCTCGTCACGTATAGTTTCACGAACAGCAAGTCTCCTGCTGCCCGTTTCCCGTATCAAACGGAATAACTTACGATGGTTACCAAGGGCAGCGGCCATTTCCATTTCTGATGCATGATGAGACCACCAGGATTCGCGGTCTCCCTTCAGGCTAGCGCGGAGTTTTGCCCGGAGCTCTTTGCGAGTTTCATTGTGTTCACTTCCAGCCGGAATATGCCGGCGAGCATCTATGAGTTCCAGAGACTGTGAAGAGACCCAATGTCCATGTTGGTGGTTAGACATACCACATGAGGATTTTCCTGCTGCTAGTAAAATCTGGTGAATATGAGACCAGTGAGCTAAAATTGCATCCAGTGAGCGCCTACTCAATTCGCATGACAGCGTACTCTAATTGCAATGAACCAAATCGAATAATACCCAAATCCGTCACCATCGCAATGAGGCTGGACCTTACCGTGGTGCGATGGTTTGCGTGCTTCAGAGATCGATTGAGCTTTTTTGCACCTACAGAGCCACTCATACCAGATTGGTCAATGGTTAGAGGCAAGACAAACTCAGCCTTCTGGTCCTTCAGGTTGAGGGTCGGGATGAGGATGGAACCTTATTCCTTAAAACGAACCCCATCTAGAACAACTCCAAACCCACTGTCTTGCAGTCAGGTTTTTGAACCAAAGGCTTTGGTTGAGAACACTAATCGTTCTACTGTCTAGGCCTGGGCAACCTGACAGTATCTTGTCCATGCAATACTGTGAATCTTTCGTCAAACAATTTCTTAGGCTTTACAGCTCAGCCGCAATTTGAGTTTCAGGCTCCCAAGTGTCATGGCATAAGAAACAGAGAGCGTGTACTACATATTCAAAAAACATGTACTAGGCTTCGCTCAAATTTTTCCTCAGTAAAATATGCGTTGTGATGGATTAAAGTTTCATCGAATATCAGAAAATGCAATTCAAACGGATGATGAATGTCCGCCTAGCTGTTTCCAATATCGTGTTAACACTTAGCTCAAAGATGACTCCAGATGATTTGAATGAGAAAGGTCCAGGATACACCTAAAAGTTACAACAACCCCTATTTGTGTCAATAATATGATTTTATCTGCACATGGATAAACTCCTTAGAATGTATTTACAATCTATCTTATTCCTACACACATTCCTACACTCCCGTCTAACCAATACCGTTTTCCTCTCCTTTGATGCACTGTTTCGGAGATGAACGATGTCGCACATTCGTCGTCGTCATTCGCAATGATTCTCCACCAAAGTGTGCTTGGCCTATTAGCAAAAGATTGTAAATGTTATGTCTTTGATTCCTCATACCTTGTATTTTTCCTTACTTCACTGTTGGTCACGACTGGGCTGATCTATTGTGTTGACGGATTACAGTTTCCAAAATAATTAAAAAATTATACCCATGGCGAATAACAAAAAAGGTCATACTTGAATTATCCGCATGACAGATCGGGCTCAGACTTCATCACCCATAATGCATGCATAAAATGGCCCTTATAAAAACATTTGTGAAATAGCTAATGGCTTCGAGGTTATTTTGCCACATCGGCACAAAGTCAGTTGGAGCAGGGAAGTGCGCGTGAAACCCATCGAGTGAATAACCTGTATGGAAGCAGGTCCCCTGGGGACGTTTCCATGAATGGCCGTATTACCTTACTTGAATCTTTCGCAAAAGCTGCATTTGTTATTGTGCCCATTTGCTTTCTCTCTAATATTATCAAACTGCTATTCACTTCAGAAGCCAATTTGGGACCCACGGTACAAAACATGAATAATCAACTATTTTATGCGATCGATCAATCCAGTCAGTTAGATTGTGCCTCGCAACGTCGAGGAATAAAACCCTTATTTATATAAACACAGTCCGCGCCCCCATAGCAGAGCTGGGCCATACAGCATACCATTGGTGGTATTGCAGCGGTGCATTGTCTTCCTGTAGTGAAGTTCGTCGCAAGTACAGTAATCCTGAACACCGGCATACCAAGATAGTAGAGATGGATGCAATTGCCTCAAGCGAATCGGATTGTACCACACGCATGAAGTAGCGGATGAACTGTGATCGAGCAGTAACTAAATGTGATTTGGAGGGGCCCATAGTCGCTTCGTCTAACTCTCTTAACCCAGAGACAGAAATGTTCTTAAACACAAGAATGACTGTCGACTTAAGTAGCAACCGATTCGGACGGAGTGAGAAAATCCAAATAAATAGTCGATATGAAGGAACAATGCGGAGAAGAAGTAGCAAGCAATAAAGCACGGGGACAAAGTCATTTCGTAACCCAGGAAGGCGGCTATAGCAGTAATAGGAAATGAGATGGCGTGTATGTGTGTGCTATTTCTGTTCCGTGAAGTGGGTCATCCGTCGGACCAATATTGGCAAAGATTCGGGACGCCGATGACAGAGGGGACTGACGAAAATCCAGAAACGGAAACCCAATCTACTCGTGCATCTGATTGAGCCAGAAGAAGCTGATACCCGCGTATAACCGCTGAATCGAGGGGAGCACAGAAACACGCATATTCGCGTTGAAAAACACACGTGACGGTCGAACAAAACTAGCGCGTAGGCAGTGCTGAAAGCGAAGTTCCCAGTGCTCCGCCGTTTGTTTCCACAATACTCAGCTGAAGGTCAGACGACGGTTAGTCGACATCTACTGGTGTGTTTGTCTTCGAAGAACTGTGCTCGGATTGATTTTTTTTTACAGCGGACGGTGCGGGTTCTAAGGTGCCAAATATGTCCAAAGTTTTAGAGAGGTGAGTTGCGAACACATAGCCCTGTTTAGGTTGGGTAGCTTCTCTGAGCTGGTTCAATTCTTCCCGCTGACTGCATTTGTCACATTTCAGGCAAACTGGCAGATGCACCTTAAAGTCGCGTAGTTTCCATGTGACCGCCACTAGTCAGTCTTGGGATGGGGATACTACGAGAACGCCCGCAGTTATGCGGATTCGAAATGGCAGTTTTCGAGTTCCAAAGCAGACGACACCTAACCCTTTCAGGCACTATGACCATGCCAACATCTTCGCACCGTCTTCTTTTTATTGTGTGCTCAGCTAACCCCTATCCTGTGGACCATAGATGTCACGTTGCTGGATAACTATCTGTAAAATGCAAAATGTTGAAGCGCTTCATATTAATTTGTCCCTGGTTCTTGCACATTAGTGATCTTAACTTACTCTAGTGTGAGGTTCAACTTCTCTCTGGGCAGTGTGAAGTTGAGACACAGTTTGCTAAGACGAAAGCCGAGACTGGGGCAGTAAAATGCACTAGTCCGCCGCCGCAAATACCATCTAATTCAGCTCCATCGTGCTTGAATCAGTTGGTAATTAGCTGCGAACGGTTTGCGCATGATGTTCAGGTACTAAAGCATCTAGCGGCGAGTGACCACCAATCAATGGTTATAGCCAGCATAGAGTTTCTGATGCCATACTCGTGTCCACGGAAACCATCCTACAATTACTGAAAAACAAACTTTGATGGTCGCACTCAGACCACTACACAAGTGGACTGATCGCTGCCACAAAATTCATATGTTGAAGCCTGTTGGCCTATTATAAAGAGGATGTAAAATCGTTGTGCGCCTAATTCGTGCCCCTCAAATACCGGAAAGCTGGCTCAGTGAAGCCACAGCGGTTAGACAAGAAGTATAGCCAGTTGACACGATGGCGACGCAGCATTATGGGGTTAAATTCCCCCATGCTGGCTCTCCCGACGATTACCAGGTGAAAAAGAAAGAGCGGAATCAATGCAACATCGCGAAAGCGCAGAAGTGCCGATATTTCGAAGAGGAGTTGGCAACCACATCGAAGAGCGCCCCAAGAGAATTTTTGCTAACGTGAAGTGACGCCAGAGACCTGCAGGTAAGGGAGCGGTAGTAGAAGTTCCTGACAGACAGCCCTTAACTTCCATTGCTGAACGTGCGTCAGCATGGGTAGGGTCCTTCGCTTCCGTATTTGAAAACGACCAGGTGACTGTATCGAGTTCGACTTGTGCATCTCTACCCTACTAGACAACGTGGCAGATGTACGCAAGCAACTTGTCAGTTTTGATGCAAAAACTTGCATGTCCTGACGCACTGCACCTGTTGATCACCAAATTACTGTCGGTCATTAGCTTGCCTTCCGTGATTGGTCTATTTTAACGGACCACTGTACGAGAGTGCATCGCCAAACGACTGGAAATACTCAGCAATAAAGCCGATTTCGAAGGATGGTGACTCAAGCAATGCAAACAATTACAGGCCAATTAAACTGCTGTCCGCTTTAACCAAGGTGGTCGAGAAGATCATGCACTTCAGCTTGAGGAGTCGAAAAATCTCTTGACCCTGGAACAGCACAATTTCATGAAAGGTTGCCAATGCATCACCAACTTGTCTGTGACGAGGCATTAGTTGTAGAAAGCGCTGAACCGGGGGAGCCGGTTGACAGGACCTACGTTTACGTCAGTAAAGCGTTGACAAGGTGAGCCATGTGGTCCTCTTCAGCAGGCTTACTGCACCAGCGGATCGGCCATTTCCATTTTGGGCGGAAATGGAAGACACTGAGGGATGCTCGTCTAACCGACTGGTAGTTATCCACTAGTGCCGCATCCCAAGGTACCGTACGGGGCCCATTTCGTTCCTGATTCACATCATTCAAGTAGCTCACCTCTTCCAGTTGCCTTGTGCTTAATTCGCGGACGACCTGAAGGTCTGAAAAATAGTCAATGCTTCCGATGACTGCGAATTACCACAGCATGACCCCGACCACCTATCCATGTGGTTCGCAAATGTCGTTCTACCTGACGGTCAACCCAGTCTAGTCGTCATTTATGAGCTTGAGAAAGGGCAATGATGGGCGTATGTACACTCAGGCCGACCGAACGCCTCATACCATACCTTCCGTGAAGAATCTCTGGGTACTCTCACTCCGTGGACAACACGAGCAATCTACATGCAAACGGAATAAGCATGCTTTGCGCGCTCAGACGCAACTTCTGTACTTGGTCTGAAGATATTGCCACTCGCCTCTTCTCTTCCATCATGAGACGAATGCTCGAGTACGGATCACCTGCCTATTACCCAACCAGTCGTGGTGATAAGCAAAATGTGGAACATGTTTGATGTGTAGATATCACACTCATCCACAATTTACGAGATGCAGGAGACTGTGGTTGTACACTCTGTTGTATCGTCGATTTCGAATTGACCTCATTATGACGCATCGGATATTGCCTCTGGGTCAATTCTCCACGTTAAAGCAGCTGCTGTAGCTGCGCGCACCAAACAATACTCCATGGCACCGCTACAAGCTGGCGGTACGAGACATAAAGCAGATAGCTCACCTTCTATGATTCGAGCACCGAGTGATGAAGGTTAGAACAGTTTGTTGGAGAAAATTGTTGAGGCAATATCAGTGCCGAAAATCAAAAATATTTCTAGATGCCCGCTTTACGGATTTCGAGAAAGCATTAACTGAATAAAGCGTCACACAAGTAAACTATGCTGAGATGCACGGCAACACAGGACGTTATTCTCTCTGTGTGTGTGTGTGTGCTCGACAGTGAATATCAATGGAGAAGCATCTCAGCAGCACGCCTAGACCACCAGAATTCACAGTCAGAGCGAAGGCTTGCTTTCAGTTGTAGAGAAATAGATCGATGGATTTTGTTGTGCTCCGTCCCAGCGGGCACGGCGCGTTGACGAAGAAGTTGCCGAGCTGCAGCTTTTAGATGTGCAGCGGACGAGGCAGCACCTGGACAAACCTGTGGACAGCATGGCGTATTGCAAGCTGATTTGCATCCAGAGAAGTGGAGGGGTCAAGGTTATCGCCAAGCTTCTGTTGATACTCTGTTTTGTACTGCGGGATGTTCCAATTTGCAAATGTTCAGTCGGGTTAGTTTAGCCCTTGGGGATTCACCAAAGTGCATGCGAAATGTCGCGCACACAACTGCACGATCGATTTCCCACAAGTTGACCAGTATGATTGGCAATCGCGTATACTTCCACGCCACCTTCGACTTATGGCTATGTGGTCAATTTGCGATCAACGCTGGGTTGATAATGGAGGACGCCAGGTGGAATAATGTTGCCTGGGGTGACGGAAGCACGTATTGGAGAGGAAAAGTTGGTGATCACCATACAGACTGAGCAGCCTTTCTTCATTGTCAAAGCGAACAGTATCATATCCATGTGGTCCCCCGAAATGGCGTTCAGATGGAAGCAGACGACTAGAAAAACGTGAAATCTTCTGCCATAATCATAATGTCCGTTTTAGGTGCCCTTAGGAGCAGATCATGACTGCATCCGAGATGTAGTCAGTGGGAGCATAGGCAGAGATTACATAAAGAGCACGCTTATCGGCTCGATGTCTGCTAACCTTGTAGAAACCACGGAGCCGAATAGCACAGAGATGACTGTTGATTGGAATCCAATCAAGTGCGGCCTAGGCTCTAGCACTGAGTACAATGCCGACACCAGCTTGCCGAAAAGCGGCAGACTCAGCGTCATCAGAAAGGCGGAGATGAAAACGGGTGTGGGGGTGGATTGGTGACAATAGTTGGGAGACTGTGTTGGGATCCTGAAGTCGTGTCTCAGACAGGCAACAGACATCAGTTGCAAAGGTTTCCAAGGTGCGTGTCAGTCCCACTTGTTGCCCGATATGTAATGGAGTGTGCACATTTAGTGTCGCTAGCTTGAACCGAGTTCCAGGTTGCAAAAGCGATGATGGAACATCATGTGACTGGTGGTTCCCTGTGAAGCATTATGAGTTGACAGATGTTGATGGGACGAAATCACCGGTGGAGACAGAGTTGCTCATCGTCGAGGAACCAGGTAATGAAATGGGTGAGTAATACAAAGAAAAAACAGGTAATTAAATGGCGTGATTGTAAAGCTGGTGCAGTAGCAGGAACGTAGAACATAGTGCGAGCGACAGCGTGAGTGTGTTGCATGGTTCGTCAGTAGGAGACATACTACCGGTTGCCTAGACCGAAAGTAGGGGAGTTGTCTCTAGGGGGACCCATCCCGAAGCTTTTGGCTAAATAGCCTATCCCATAAGGCAGCGAGGCGAATTCAGGGAATTAGCGCCCATTGAGAGCCGGTGACTGAATTCTCGGTTCATACGACTTTCGTTTGGTTAGGTAACAAACGAGGAGCACCAATCTTCTCACACAAGTTCAGGCAGCAAGTTGCTAGGATACAATACTCCACCGGAGGAAAGCAATAGGGCTGTGGCCTTATTTAGCGTGGCGGGTCATAAACTGCCACCTCCGCAGTTTTGTTAAACGGATTATTTGTAGCATTTTTATAGGGAGAACGCTTGCCAGGCGAAAACCCACCACGTCCTGGAACACTGCCGCCGAACCATTGGCTGGGAATGGGAGAAACCCGAACCACTCAGCTGGCACCACGAGGAGGATTGTTCAGCAGGCCAGCACAGAATATGCAGCAGAATAACAGAATTGAACAAACCAAATGAAGTCAATGACTTTTTATCCGGCTTCAAAAGACATAGTGTAAGTGGAAGTTGGTTTGGCCAGCGGGGTGAAGGAGACATCATGAATGTAACGTCAATCTCAGCAAAGATGCTACAAACGTATGGAAATACAATAAACAAACCAAGGGAAAAGGAAAAAACGGTGTTCATGAGAATAGAAAGTCACAAACAAAGTCCGCAATAGATGCATGGTTCCTTGACATATCCGAGAGTGCTTCCAGCCCATACGTGATCCGACCCATCACACCCCAGCCAGGGAGCCGAAGCGGTCGACCACAGCTAACTTTGACATTAGCTGCTTCATGCTCCTGACCCAAGTCATAGATGGCCACCTTGCTTTCGCTTCCAGCCAAATACATGCGCGTGTGAGTTGGCACGACGAAGGTAAGTGAGAGTAGGCATGTGAAGAACGAGCCCAAGCCACTGAAGTATGCGCAGAGAAATGATATTGCTCAGTAGCCGGCAAAGTCGGTCTGACCTGAAAATCCTCGTCGAACAACTTCATTACTAGTGTGATGTATGCCAACAACCAGCTTGCCGAACTACCTCCTCGTGGGCCGCTGGGTGTTCGGTGTACCCCGTTCCAGCAAAGTGTTCGGCGACAGTGTTCCACCATCGGTGGGGACATTGATATTCCAGCAGGTGTGCTGATTTCATGGGGAGCATTGGGCCCCTGTTTGGTAATCAACCAAACAAAGACGCAGAAACTGAAACATCCAGTCACCACCTCCCAATGGGGCGCGATTCCCTAAATTCGCCCCGCTGCCTGTGGGTAGGTTAGTTAGCCAAAGGCTCGGGTGGAGTCCCCTAAGTCAACTCCCTACTTCGACTGGGCAACCGGATAATATCACGCCCTCTCGCAAAACCATGGACTGTATTACAACTTGCTCATCAGCCTGCTGTTTCTGCTAGTCACTTTCACGCGACTTCATCACAACGCCGATTGTTTGTTTGTTAAAAATCCTCACTTTTCGTTACACGATTCATGTGTATCAACAATCTGGCTGTGATTGCGGTTGCGCCGCAGACCAAGAAGTTTCAACCTATGGCTCTCCTTCGTCCCCGATCCTCGTTTCAACTGACGTGCTTCAACGTTCGGGCACTCATGCAGATTGGACAGCAAGCCGTTCTAGCGCGCACCTTAGATTCCCTAGACATTGATGTCTGCTGCCTTCTCAGAAACCCGATTGCAAGATCCCAGCACTGTGCTTACATTGACATCCCCCACTGACCACGAAGCCCAGATATCATCTGCGTCTTTTCTGGAGATTCCAGAAGCAGCCTCAGCGGGTCTGGCTAGTGTAGGTATAGCACTAAGTAGACAAGGCCCGAGGCGACACTACTGGACTGATTCCCTATTAACAGCCGACTATGTGCAGTTCGGCTTCGTCGGGGTTCATGTAGAACACAGCAGGCACCGCGAAGAGAGACACAACTTGTTGGTGATCTCCGTGTACGCTCCAACTGACTGCAGTGGCGACTCGGTCCGAGGACGAATTCTACCGGGATTTACAACAGCTCTTGACTAATGCTAAAAGTCGGATGTCGTTATCCTTGCTGCGGATTTTAATGCACGGGTTTGCCCCCTGTTACCATACGAACGCCACCTTGGTGGTCATCACTCGCTCGATGAGAGCCGCTCTGATAACGGAGAGAGACTTCTCACATTGTGGCAAAGACAACCGTCTGTTTCTTTCGAGCACTAACTTCAGGCGTACGAAGAAGCGTATCCTCAACGTGGCGTCCCGCTTCGCCAACACAAACGTGGTCTCAAATTGATCACCTTGCAATTAGCTTCAGATGGCGTGACAGCGTATTGGACTGCGGGTACTTTTGTCCACCTCTTGACTCAGATCATGCACTGGTCAGCGCGAAAATCTGTATGGGTTTTGGAGGATCTCGAAAACCACGAAGCACCGCAAGAATTGGTGTAAACAGATTAACTGATTCCTCTGTTCCAGGGCGAGCTATCAGTCTTCATTGGTATATACAATCAGTTGCAATCCACCGCGAGAAGTGGAACAACACTGGACATGTATAACGGAAGACAATGACCATTGGCGGACAGTCATGCTGCGGCCTAACTCGACGCTCTTTAGAAGGCTTGGATTTCTGCTCGTTCTCTGGAGCGTTCGAACGCCGCAAGATATTTACCACACCGAAGAAAAAAAAAAAAAAAAATCCAGATTGCGCGCGCAACGAAACAGGCGACCGTATCTGCCAACCGGCTGCTCAAACAAAGCCTACGCAAAGGGACACACGAGACATGGTGGATACTGAGACAGTAAGCTTTGGAGATGAGAGAACACGTATGCCCTCTCTGGCAACCCTAGCAGCGCTTTCCAACTACCCATGATCGGGATCCACTATGGACACTCAGGAAGCAGCCTGGCAGTTCAGTGAGCGTTATATTGTGAGGTGCGGAATGAGTCACCCGCTCCGCAACCAACAGCAGGCGTATGGACCGCTGGTGCGCCGAGCACTTTCACTCGCAGATTTCAACGACGCCTCCACCATCACACTCAAGTACATAGCGGTACAGCGTTGATTAGTCAACACCTGAGCTCGAACCCCAGCCAACAGAATCCCACCCACCGAAGCGCGGAAGACTTGCCTCGAGTACTGCGACGCTTGAGGCGCTTCTCAAGGCTGCCCGGCTTAGACGGACTTTCCTCCGGAACAATTACAAGTACGGCGCGGTGTGGCGATCATTAACCAGACTGACGCACGCGCTGATTCGCAAAAATTTCTGGCAGGCAAGAGGAAAGTGCCTTCACTCTATGGGGATGAAATCAGATATAGCACACCGACTTTCAAGAAAGAGCGCTCGCAACTTCATGAGCAAAATACATCGACACAGTGAGTTAGTCCCTTAATTGCGTTACCTCATAAGCTATTGGCGCATCCATTCTGCTTCATTTGTAACACTAACCCCAGTAGCGTGAATCATACTACCGTGAAGAACAAGCTGGTTTCCGTCCTGGCCGCGGATGCGTGGATCAAATTCTTTACGCTCCGCCAACACCTCGAACATCGCCACACTTATCACAGGCCCAGCATCATTGCATTCCTAAACATACGTGCCGCTATTAACTCGTTGATCGACCTGCTTTAAGGTGTTGCTTACTAAAGAACGGGTGCCAGAGAAATACACCGCATCTTACGAGCACTTTACTTCATAACATCCAGCAGAGTGAGGGTCAATGGCAAGGCTTTCCTCCAATTCACATCATAGCGGTGTGCGACAGGGCTGCTCTATGTCCGCATTCCTCTTCAAGTTCGCATCGAAGACATTCTGTCAAATGCTCTAGAAGGTTTCCAACATTTTGCTTGAGCTTCTACCGGCGAGTGTCGCGACCGACTTAGATTATGCTGATGATAACGACTTACTTGGTGACGATACCTCAGAGTATGCAACTCATTCTGGATCGTTTGTGCGGTTGAAGCATCAAGTATGGCATGAGCATTCGCCCATCGAAGTGCAAACGTACTGACTGAAGGATTGGCTTTTCACCTGCTACCCACGTACTCAACATCTAGAAGGTGAACAAACCTTAGAACACGGTAACAATAGTTTCACGTCTACATTGGGGGCATGTGTCTTTACTGACTTGACGGCACTATCAACAGGAAGTTTACTCTCAGTATCCTATACAGCTACACACCCACACCAGTATGTCACTCTGAGGCACGTGTGGTCCGTCAGTCGCGACGTGTCAATCCCACTAAAGGGCCGCAGTTTCACAGCGCGTCAACAGTTCAGCTCACAGCATTGTATTGTGTGGGATGGCGAGTCCATGTCCGATTCGCGTGGAAGACACGCGTCGTCCTGTAACTGCCTTCGCTAGCGGGTAGCGTACAGGAGGATGGCTCGCATTGTCGTGTAAAAAAACAAGTGCATACATCGAGTTAATAGCAATCGACGGCACGACCGGCGCATCTTAGAGTGACCTGCGAGAATTCCCTTCAAACAGACTGGTTTTGCGTCTGCGCCAGTTGAGATGGCTTGGTCACGTCCTACGCATGGCATCTGAGCGTCTACCGCATCGCGCCCTATTCGCCCGACAAGGACCTGGCTGGAGGCGACCGCGTGGTGGTCAGCCTTCCACATGACGATGGCACATGAAATCGCTGACGTCGTGTCTAGCCGCTGTTGGATCCGTACCTCTTTCAGGATGGGCACCCAAAGATGAGGAGTGCCAATGGCTTAACACACTTGAAGACATGATGCGTAACCGGAAGCAATGGAAGCACTGTGTGTTGATTCACATATTTAATACTCCAAACGTTGAAAATGAGGAAAAATGAGAAAATCGGCGTGTGAAACACGAACTAAAATGTTTCGTACTACTTTTTGTCAAAACCTTCCTTTCTTCCTGCGGCTAGTAGCTGAGGTGTGTTGCTCAGCTTTAACTACTATGCCACGAGGATTAGTTAAAGCAGCTGAATCTGCTTATCTGCTGATC
>OX104062.1:3980549-4047114 GCA_944474145.2 Dicrocoelium dendriticum
CTTTCTTAACTGCCTTTGCAATGTGACTCAAACAACCGACGTCGTCTTGAACTATCACGCAGAGATCGCACTCGTGAGAAGCCTGCTGTAGAATTTGTGGTCCTAGGCGGTACTTGTGCATACTCTTGTGCTGAGTGAAGTTACAGGTAGAGCAACAAATAAAGATGTCGATAGGAAAAATGAGTACGTGCCAGCGTCAGAGTCACATTTGCGCGCAGCCTAAAAGGTTTCGCGATCGTTAGCTTTAACCCAAATCATCGCTACGAAATCAAGCCAGTCGAGGAGAACACAGATATCGCCATTCAGTTTGGTTTCACGTGGCGGAGGAACGAATGCTATTACAGTGATAATAGACTCTTACAACTGCCGTCGCGGATACCTTACATAAGGTACCCGTTACATCGTGGTAGGCCACCTCGAACTACTCAGTAAGGAGTTTATCCCTCAGTTGTGGGGTTAGTGAATATCTGATGTATTCGAAGGCCATGTGCATGACGAGTATAAAACCCACATGATCGTACAGAACTTGAGCGCACAATTAGTGGAAAAAGAAAACCGTTGACAGGAATGTGGAATGAGCGCATGGACTAATTTTCAGCCAGATTGTGTCGAAGCCCCGACCTTTAGAACCACAAACGAGTACAGAGTATGCGGTGCCGTGCGCGCAAGAAGTATACAGCATGTTAGATGTGCGTGATCAAAGGTGACAGGCAGCAAATTCCAATCACCCAAAAATAGATGTAGCGACAGTGCTGGAACTCAAGGGACTGTGCAGTGGAATAGTCAGAAATGAACAGAAACACAGTTTTTTCACTAAATAACCACATGCGACGGAGAGACCAAACAGCGACAGTCCTAAGTGCTCAGTGCAGCAGAATACGGACCTAGCGCGCACGCAGTGCCTGATGAAAGATGGATGGGAAATCCACTGTCGAGTCTTGTTGTAGACAGACTTGTTTTCAAATGAACCTCGGTGAATCAAATCCAACCTTACCGCACTGACAAGCGTTGCTCACGGATCTTAGTGGCATAAGTGATCAATGCGTTAGCCGTTAACCACTAGGGCCCCGAGTTCCACCCCAGCTCAGGCTATCTCCATCTGATGAGTCCAAACCAGGACGAAACCGGTCATGGGGTGTCAGGGTTGACAGGAGCAACACTGAAACATCTCCAAATCCAAAGGACAGTATCTGAGATCTGATGCTCAGTTTCAGCACCGCACATTGTGGCCAAATTCATCCGGATTGGGGATCGAGCCTGGGAAGCTGGGTTCGCCGATAGATGGCGGGAGTAAGGTTTGGCGCATCGAGTAGGAGTTCACTGATTGGCCCTGGAGCATTTATTGCATGTTACGAACTGGGACACGAAATTTCCAGCTAGCCCGTGATTCACGGAATTTTCGCTTGTTTGGAAGCATCGGATAAAAACTGGAAAGGTTAAAATAATCGAAACAGGAGAGCAACTATTTTTTCGGACAAATATCTTACCGCTAGGTTTGTAGGTACAGGGAGTAACGCTTTGGCACATCCACTGTGTAATCTAGCGAAATGTCAGGTTGAGTCATAAATCACCTTGCAATAAATTCGGTCGTTGGAAGTGAAGCCGTGAAGTGAAGGCGTGGTTTTGCTAACGAGAAGATCCCCATTCGGTACATCCTAACGCTTAGAAGACAGTAGTGTCCAAAGCAAAACAGGTTTGTTTTCAGACTCCGTTCGCTGGTGTAATCGCTAACCGACCGATCGGACAAGTGAAGTAATGCTGACCAGATGACAGGACAAAAGAAACCGGAGGAAACCGATCGAAAGAGCTGATTACACACGGTTTATGATGTGCTGTGCGCTTCGAGATCCACCGAGTTAATGGTAGCCCAGATGTGAGGGCATGTCATCGAGTTTCTTACTTCTAAAGGAGGGCTATTGTGTTGCGTTGGTCGGGATCGTTCATTGCATATTGTGGACAGGCCAAGATGGTTTACCAGACTTGGATGGTATTAAATTCGAGGGGGACAGTTTTTGAGCTGATAGGGAGGAACGAGGTTTCTGATGATTGAAATGCTGCTGGATGGTCTCGTATTTTTTAGTTTGGGGCGGTGAAACTCATGGCTCATAACCATCGCCCATAGTGCGCTATCAGCCGTCCGCTAACCGTAGTACCTGTTTTTAGGGCTGGTACAATGCTGGGTGGAAATTATTGAGAATACCTGTAGCTCGGGATGTGGATGAAAAGTTTGTCCTGTTCTCCGAGCTGCGCAATTCTGTTGCAGACGTTTCGTTACCAAACTAGGTAACATCTTCAGTGCAGCTATTTGATGCTGATTCGTGAAGTCTCGCAAACCAATGCTGGGTTCTCCGCGAAGTAAGGTAAGAGCTCTCAGAAGGCTGCATCTCTGACGCCGCCTTCCCTTCACGCCATCGTTAGCTGTTTGCAACCGTCTTCTGTGGACAAGAGGAAGGCGCCCCTTCTCCAAACAGGCTCCTATTTTGCAGTAACAGAGGCGACTTTGTCTACGGTTGTATGTAAACGAAGAACCGATACAAGGCGCAAATGCGTTACTGCCGCTGTTGAGAATGAGTCATCCAGTTTGAATGCGCACACTTTTTCGCTGTTTACTGATTATAATGAAGAAATGAACGCTTGGCAATGCGGCCGCTGTGCCTTGGCACTCAGAGCAAAGTTAGCCACCTGAAACTGGTTACTGGATGAGTAAGAGACATGGGTTTATCTTTTTGTGTTTACCATTAGCTGTTCGCTGGAAGTTGTCAGGTTCACCAGCTAACCAGTAGAAGCTGCCACTCTGATCTAAGTGGGGATTTGTTTGACTAAACAGCGTGACAATGTGAGATGATGCAGCCATTATGTGCACTCTTTTCAATCACCTGCATGCAACCAGCAAAACCACAGGCTCCTTGAGGTCACTGTTATCGATCAGAAGCAAAACAGCCGACACAGACACTAGGCTTAGCGTGGTGATATGAAGCAAAATAATTGGTCCCAGCTTGGCCACCAATCAACTGCATGCGAGTTTGTTTCTGAATCCTCCATTGGTTACATGCAAGTTCTAGTAGGGAGTGTACGAAATGACAACGTCAGTACATAATCTTCGTCTTGTGTTATTCATATTGGTAAATACAAGAGAATTTAATGCTTTGAACTGAGCATTATTCAAACAACATGCAGTTTGTACACCCCACCCAGTAAACGATTACACTCCATAAAGGAATATCTGAATGGTTATGAAAAGAAATGATGGCTATCACAAACCAAAAATTCATAATGACCGCATATGAAGCTGAAAATCATAACAAGTCATAGCGGATCGTTTGGATACACCTGTTTGCTATCGCTGGTCTAAGAGCACCCCGACACAAAATCATCGATCGCTCGCTATTCACTCTGAATCAGTGCATAAATTCATGACTTCACATGCTGTAACATTTATTATCACAGGAAATTGCGACACATGCATATTGGACTCTAGAGATTGCCATTCATCGGTATGTATGCTATGCGCAGAAGCGGCAATGTGTCGGCAGCATGACAGACATACCGTTAAGGAGACAATGACCGAAACCTCGTCTTGGTCTCATACAGCGTTGTCACACGGCACATACTGCGGTGGAAATCGAATCCGACCCGCATGCGTTCGGATCTCATTTATACGGGTTTGCACTGAAGTTAGGATGTGCGGGTGTGTGTGTGTGCATGAGGAGCAACGCAAGGCAAACATGGTCCTTCTCTTTGTGTACAAGCAATCTGTGGCTATTCGCGATCACTGTGACAGCAGGATCCGGATGCCAGCAACCACTGCTAGGCATGCGTTGTAAATACGTCACTTAGTTGGTGAACGCTTCAAGAGAATGCTAATGGATGCATGTTTCTAAGTGATCGGAACGGTTAACGTCAGCTGATGTGAGGATTCAGTGGAAGCGCGGCTTGGCTTGCGTGTATTCGCGGGCCAATACGGCATAACGAATGGCGGTTGAACTGATCGCTGAGCTTGGCAATTTTGATACAAACGTTTCGTCACCATTCGAGGTGACGTCATCAGTGCGTAGTGGAGTGGCGTGCAGTAGCGTAGAGGAGACTCCCACCGGGGCTCCTCTATGCCACTGCACGCCACTCCAATACGCACTGATGATGTCACCTCGAATGGTGACGAAACGTTTGCAACAAAATTGCTATCTGAACAACCTGAGCTACAAGTTTTCAATTCTATAACCACGGTATTAAGTATTTTTTTAAAACCGCCCAAAAGTAAAGTATTAAACGGTTACAAGTCAGGCTCAAGATTGATTCGTTAGGAAAATGGCAAAGATCGAGGCTACTTCTGTATAAAACTAAGTCAAAGGAGGCGACAGATGATGATGCGGAGTGGTTAGTCCAGTTAAGAGTGTCCTTTGAGCTCGGTAATTCGAGTGCAGAGGTTTTATCGCCAGGTCAGGTGACATAATCAACGCAACCGCGTGCTGCTGGTACGTCTCACCTTCGCTGTAAGGCGTTACAGGACATGGCTAGCAATCTGCATCAGTGGCGGGTCTGTTGCCGTCTGCTAGTCGGACTGCCTGTTTAAAGGGTGTTTGATGGTGAGGTATCCGCGGGAGAATTGCTGATTATGGTGCGCGACAGTGAAATCCGCAAGGAAGCAGTCACACCAATACCGCCTTATCTTTGCACGATAGCCAGCTGTTTGTGACGGTATGTTGTTAACACAAAGTGTAGGCGCCATGACCCTGAATGTTTGCTTAGGGCATTTCGGTCTTACACCAAATCCCGTCCCCCCCCCCCTTTATTATCGTTCATTCCTTAGGTCGTTAGGATTATAGGGCATCAAAGCATCATTTTTCAAATGGCTGGTGCACCGCTTTCGCTGAGTATGATAATGAACTTTAGGGAAGTGCATTGGATATATGACCTAACCTGAGGACGAAATGTCTGCAGTCAAATGACCGAGCTCGGAGAACACCGGAACGCCCTCGTCCGTATCCGGAACTACAAGTATTCTCAATAATCACCCCGATTCGATTGGACCCGAATACCGGTAACGAGCTGGTTGTTCTTATTGTCTAGTGCATTCGTATTACTCGTTTAGAGAAAAGCAGACCCTCGCTATTAAGGTGTAAATTCACGAAGCCCCGCTCGTGAATGACCATAGATTTGGGTGCAAGGTCGAGAGGCTGCTCTAAAACCAATTTCGTGAGATTTCGAAAGCACATATTCGAAATAGACCTAATCCACCATGCCGAAGGCCCCTACATTTATCACACGGACAAAATCCTATATCTCTCCGTTTCGAGGAGCATCCAATTAGTGGATACTGGTGGAATACAGGCGTGAAAAGCTCTTATCAGACTGAGTAGTCATGAGGGAGTGTCAACATACGTAGAAATTCATTAACACAGTCTCAAATCAGTTTTCGATGGCAGTGACAATTCAAGTTAACAGAAACGAACGGGTATAGACCATGAAAAATCAGGAGCAGGCCGATATCGCTGGTCGCAAGTAACAAAGTGACTATAGGTGGTAGCTCATTCACCAAAAGGAACGATTATATGACTCAATATGGTGTATCATGAGCGCAAAATGATCCACATGCTACGAGGAAAGCGTACTTTATTGCAAAATGGGCACCGAAGAATGCCCCGAGATGCAGCTGAATTTGTCGATGCGTGTTGGGAAACTGTCGACGAATGTACCGGCGCATGTTCAGCAGATGTTGACGAGGACAAGGAGTCGGTTGGTGGGTGAACCGGAGCTCGGGGCCTGGACCAAACCGTAGTCAGTCCAGTTGGAGTGGGGCTGGAAGTGGGAGCGGAGTGACCATCGGTACGAGTGTAGTGATAATCCGATCGATGGTACATCTGCTCCTGACCGGAAGAATCGGTGGGTGCAGCGCCGGGAGAGGAGGAGAGCCTAAGTTCAATCTGATGAGGAAGTCGATGCTGTTCCACGGTGACTAAGGGACTAACGACGGCGGAGGAAGTGGTCATGCGGAGTAAATCACTGTTGTGTGTTGCAGATGAGTTAACGGAACGAAGAAACTGAGTACCCTTGCATGACGTAGCATTGAAAAATTCGCCCAAATCCGATGAGAACATCGCTGTCAGCAAAGGGGTGGCAGAGAGCGGGATTAAATATGGAGACTACTGCGAACAAGTATGCAAGTAGACAACATGGCGGCAATCAGGAATGCCTGAGAAAAATAAGGGAAGAAAACAAAGGGCTGGCACCAAGATGGCACCAGCAAATAAACTGCCTGAATTCTGAGCGGTTCCCAACAAAATCAATAACCTCGTACCTCGCGTAACCAGAAAATGAGGACCTTGATAAAATGTAATCAACGAGAAAAATATTGAAAACATAGTACAGAGTACAGATAAGGTGAAGCGCTTGCGATACCCATGGGTCAATTCGAGAATCTTCGAGCTCAAAAACATTCAAGTCAATGCCTAAAAGTAGTAGTGCTATGTGTTTGTCTATTACTCGCGAGCACTAACTTCCGACGCAACCCTCGCCGGAGGGTGACATGGCTCTCACCAGTCATGGACGCAAACCGGTCGCATCGCGATCAGTTACTGCTGGAGAAGCTGGGTTCAAAATTGCTGATCGATTTGGAGCACAAGCGTGGAGTCGAATCACACTGATCTACAGGTGCGTTTCGGTGGACGTCCAAGAGGACGCAGTGAGCGCAGATATCCCCCAATTGGTGAGGTCAGACGTTTTGAATGCACATTCCGAGCTGAAAAAGTGCCAACTGTACACAGTTGAAGACCACTGGTCGCATGTTAATCAAAACCTAGTAGAAGCCGGAGTGTCTTCGTGTGGTAAATCTGACTAACAACTTGTGCGCTGGGTCTCTGCGCAGTTGTTGAAACTTTTAGATCCACGCCGACCCTGTGCGGCTACAATCGCACCCACGAGACGCGCAAAGCTCTCAGGGCAAAACTGCTTGTAAGCCTGAAAAGGCCTCGTAGCCTGGTGCTCATCGTGCATACGAGATAGAAGCGGCCGCTGCTCTTGGTGACCATCGAGTTATTCCGTTTGATAGGAGAAACGAGAAGACTATATGCGACGAGAGGGAAGAGCCTATCCAGAAACTTGCAAAAACGCTTAAGACGTTGGGTTGAGTGCTTTTAAAAGCAATTTAATTGGCGAGAATTGTCGGATTTACTGCCAGCTAGTGATATTATGCAACCTGGGCCGTTCCTTTAGATTTACCTTCTCGATCAGAAGTGGAACGTGATATCGGAATAAGTCAGTAGGAGCAGATGGACTTCGTTCAGCTCTCCTCAAATTCAGAGGGCCGACTCCTGTGGATGATTTGCCCAATCTACTAATGAATCTGTCCCAAGCGATTGCAGTCGCTTCGTTATAGTTTCAATGCTAAAGGGAAGCTCTCGTTCAGAATGAGGCAGTTATAGAGGAAGTAGTCTGATCACAATTGCCTCCAAGTTACTTGCCTCTGTCGTCCTAATTAGACAAATTAACTCCCGTGAAAGACAAAAGCGCGAGGAGCAGCATGGGTTTCGTCAAAACCGAGGCTACACTGACCACATCTTCACTTTAGGTCAATTATTGGAGCACTGCCTGGTTTATTGGCAACTCACCGCAGTCGTGTTCCTAGACAGCAAAGGGGACTTCGATTCGGTTGACCGATGTGCCCTTTGGGACTGTCTAATAAGGAAGAGTGTGCCCGAGAAGTATGCAAATGTTATAGGAGCGCTGCACGCGCTTAGTTTGGGCAAAGTGAGAGTTTACGGCGAACTAACACCGCCTTTCACTAACTCCAGCAGCGTGAAACAGGGTTGTCCACTGTCACCTTTCCTCCTTAACATCGCTATGGACGAAGTCATTGAAAGGGTGGTCACCGAGTACGAATTAGGTGTGGAGCTGCTCCCAGGTGAGCGAATTCTTGGCTTGGAGTATGCCCACGACATCGCGCTCATCTGTGATAGCTCACAAACGTGCTGAGCGGCACTGAATAAATTAGCAATGGCTTCTGATCGTTTTGGATTATGATTTGTACCACCGGATTTCAAAGCTTCCCTTCAAGATTGGTAGTGACCATCTCATGCACTGATTTTCGGTGCCCTACGATTCGTCTGGAATTTACAACGGTTTGACTTCTGAGTTGTTACTGAAACACACTTGTTTTATTTATCACTTGTTCTGTTATGCTAATTTATACGCACGATATTTTTAAAGCGCTGTGTTATCACGACTGTGAATTGTGCATTTTCCAACGATCGTGTTGTTCGAAACAAATTGAAAAGAACACATAAGAAGCGTAATAATTCTGGGCTGAATGAAGGGTCGCTTTTCGAAAGAAATAAAATGGGAGATCCGAGCCTACAAGTATTGCCTAGTGCTAACATCCGTTCGTCCCCGGGGGAATTAGATGAACTATAGTGCACTGGCTGTCCCAGAAAATTTTCTCAGCCAGGTATCAGAACGTTGAAAGAAACGTGGCCTCACGAAGAGGTGGATGATGCTGCGGTATCCGTAGGAAAGTATATTTGCCAACAGGTTGGTCGCTCTTAATGGCACTAAGACACCTTGGTATATTGCAATATGATGCATCAACTGCCTAGTCCTGCAATACAAGCCGAAATGTTTGAGCGGCTACCATTAAATATTGTTGGTTAACATCTACATACCTTCCACATTTCAAACGGGCGCGACTAGAGCTGAGTAAGACTCAAGTGATGGCACAAGACGTGTGTCTGACCCTTGAGAATCCATCGTAATGAACATAGGGTAGAATGATCTGTACCGACATTTCAAAGCGATGCTTCGATTGTGGGAAAAAGAGGCATATCTCGATGGGTACGTGTATTCCAGTGCACCAAATCGGCCATAGCTGATGCAGACGCCGGACCGAGCCGGCATCGTGAGGAAAGTGTGTAGCGGCGGAAAGAGCGACACAAAGGATGCAGGAGAAAACGCCAAACAAGCGGATGAATAGAGGGAATGTTTGAAGGTGAAAGAACGAAGGCATCGTTGCTTCTGATGTCTCAAAAACATACTGAAGGATAGGGTCACCGGCCAATCGTGTGATGAATTCCGAGCACCGTCACGTATTTTGGCGGCCCACCGCTGTCGTGTTCCATGACACCAAAGGTGCCTTCGATTCAGTAGATCGACGTGCCCTTTAGAACTGTCTGCTAAGGATGGGTGTGCCCGAGAAGTAGGTAAATATAATGCGAGCGCTTTACGCGCGTAGCTCGGGCACAGTGAGGGCTTACGGCAAGTTGTCGTCGCCCTTTAATATCTCCAGCGGTGTGAGACAAAAATGCCCGCTGTCACCGTTCCTCTTCAACTTCGTTATTTACAAAGTCGTGGAAATCGCGCTCAAAGGATATGACTAAGAAGCTATAGAGCTGCTCCCAGGTGAACGACTTCTTGACTTGGAATATACTGAAGATATCGCTCTCATCTGTGACAGCTCCCAAACGTGTCAGGAGAGAAATGGACAGGTTAGCACTGGCTATTACCGGTTCGGGATATGCTTTGCACCCAAAAAGTGTAAAACTTCCTTCCAAGATTGGCGGCGACCGCCTCCTCCGCTGACTCTTAGTGGGAATCAGACAAAAGTCATTCAGAAATTCAATTACCTGGGAAATTGTATCAGCGCCTTTGGGATCGAAGATGAGATCACTAACCGTTCAGCAAAAGCACGATGCACTTTTGCTAAATTTCGTTACCTATGGCTCCGGCGCGACATCACTCTCTCCCTGAAGAGTAGTGTACAATGTAGCCGTACGTTTGACGCTACCATACGGTTGTGAAACCTGGCCACTTAGATCAGTAGACATAAAGAGGCTAGTTACGTTCGATAACCGGTGGCTTCGTAGTTTGGTTCATATCTGGTGGAAAGACCTTGTGAGCAACGAGTGTGTTCGACGCCTTGCTTATGGCGTAGGAAGAAGAGGCGAACCGCTCAGCATCGTTATTTCACGCACCAGGCTCTGATGGCTACGCCACGTGTTACGCATGCCAGCCCACCGACTCCCGCGATGTGCGCTGTTTGTGCGCCGAGGGTGTAGAGGGAAGAAGAGATGCGGCCAAGCGATGACTTGGTCTAGAGGAATGAAGGCACTTACTTCGAAGTTAGCCCCGGTTGGAGCGTCTCGGCTCCCAGGTTGGGGTCCGAACGACGGTGAACACGTTTGGTTGAATACACGTGGTGACAGGGCTAGCAGCCGACCTCAATGGCGTAGGTACTGTGAGTTTCTTTGTCCCACCCCATCTCTCTTAGCCTCCCTCTCCAATCACAATCTCAGTTCCTAGGCATAATATGCCTTTTTTCTGTGGCACAAGAATCGGCTGTTAGTCCTCCAGGACGATGCCCATCTGTTACCGGTGACTCAGTTGACGTGCCTCCGTTGCAGGTCTTGTTCCTTCTTTTCTTATGTGTTGCGGCACAATTGATGAGGTGTTTTCCATCTCTAGCTAACGCGTATAATGATGATGACGAGCCAGTAATGGCTAACGTGTATAGGGAATGAAAGAATGGTTTGGTAAGGGAAAATGACCGGGCATTCTGCCACATTTTTAACCACTGAATAAATCTTACTGTGTTGGCAACGCAGTTCGTGACTAGTTACCAGTCCACAGTCGGTTATGCGCAGCTTGGTTCGGGGGTCATGTCGTATCAACAGACATCGCAAAGAAACAACAACTTGTTTATCGTTTCTGTCTACGTCCCAGCTGACTGGAGCAGCAACGCTGTCGAGCACGATTTTTACCCTGAACTTTACGTTCTTTGATCAAAGTGGACAAGTCAGACATTGTTATACGTGCTGGTGAGTTTGGTGCATGGGTTGGCCGCCTACTTCCATATGAACGCCAGCTTGGAGGTCAGCACGCGCATATCGAGAGACTCACAGATAATGAAGCCCGGCTTCTCAGATTGTGCGAGGACAATTACCTGTTCTTCTCCAGCACCAATTTCCAGCATAATAAAAGACGTTCCGCAACCTGGCATTCTCTGTCGTCAATACAGTTCTGGTTTCAGATTGACCATATCGCAGTCAGTTCACGTTGGCGAGATAGGATACATGAATGCAGACCATTCTGGTCAACCCACCTTGACTCAAATCACACGCTGGTTTGTGCGAACATCTGCATGCACTTCGGTGGGCTGCGGAGACAAATGCACCGTGTGACTGACACAAACAAGTTACCTGAGCCCTCTGTCCAACTGAGCTGTCAAGCTGAACTATCGGATGCTGTCACCTTCAGTCAATCCCAGGATGTTGAGCAACATTGGGCTTGTTTGCATGAAGAGATACTTTCCTCTGGTCAATCGCTTGGTGGTCTCACCTAATACCCTTCGAAAAGCTGGATCTCCGCTCTGTTTGGCCACCGTCGAAATGTGCCACCAGAGTCAGCTCATAATTCAATGCGCCAGACTCAATCGGCAACTCAAACAAAGTTTGCGTAATGACCGCGAGACTTGGTGGTCTCAGCGCGCCTCGGAGATAGAGACCGCTGCTCTCTCCGGCAATTTCCGCGAGCTCTTGCAGCTCATTCGATTCACCAGTCATAGAAGGCCTGTTGTCAGTGAAACTATCTGTAAAGCGACTGGCTTGTCGAACAACCTCCTCGTGGTGCCAGCTGGGTGGTTCGGGTTTTTCCCGTTCCAGTAAATGGTTCGGCGGCAGTGTTTCAGGACGTGGTGGGTTTTCGCCTGGCAAGCGTTCGCCCTATAAAAAGCCACAAATGTCAGTTTAACAACCCTACGACGTGGTGGATGTGACTCGCCACTAAATAAAGTCACTGCCCGTTGGCCCTTCCTGAGAGGCATTGCACTTTAAGGGTGCATTGGACCCCTGGTCCTTCACGGATCGAAAGGCATATAAACCATTTGTCTGGTCACCGGCTCCCAACGGGTTGCAACGCTCTCACATCGCCCTGCTGCCTTGTAGGTTAGGTCTTTGATCAAAGGCTCGGGGTAGGGCTCCCTAAGACAACCCTCTACTTCGACCTGGGCAACCAGGTTGTATCACGCCCACTGACGAATCATGCACCACACTGCTTACTAATGCTCCTGCTATGCCTATCATCTCTGCTAACTCAACTGCTCAACCTCCACTCACAGATCATCCCACCTCCTGTCCTGCACCTATATGTACTCTTATGTCTTCTACGGTCACCGTAATAAACGACCCACTTCTCGCAACTGATAGAAACAACAGCCAAACTCACGGTTTTCGATGTCCTGTGATCACAACCGTCTCTCACTCTACCGAAGCTCCAGCTCTTCTTCAACCTGGTTCTCCATTCACCCTCGCAGCGTTTAATGTTCGAACTTTGATGCAGATCGGACGACAAGCATGTCTGGCCCGTACTCTTGAAACGCTATCAGTAGACATCCGTTGCCTTTCAGAGACCAGATTACAAGACTCTAGCGCCGTTATCAGAATCACCTCTCCGGTAAACCCTGACGCCAAATACTACTTGCGGCTTGCCGGAGACACAGAAGCTGCCGCCACTGGCCAAGCTGGTGTTGGGGTTGTACTGAGTGCCAGGGCTGAATCAGCTCTGCTTGACTGGATCCCAGTCAACAGTCGGCTATGTGCAGTCAGACTATGAGGTTCATGTAACGTAAGCAGGCATCGAGATGTCAAGTGTGCCTTGTTTGTCGTCTCCGCCTACGCCCCTACCGACTGCAGCTAGGATACAGTTAAAGATAGCTTTTATCAGCAGCTACATGAACTTTTGCATTCCTCCAAAAGGACTGATATAATCATTCTTGCCGGGGACTTAAATGCACGGGTTGGCCGCCTTCCACCAAACGAGCACCACCTTGGGGGCAGCTTTGGTCTCGGTGGCAGTTGATCGGACAATGGAGACAGACTGCTTGCTCTTTGCTCTGATCATCCCTTGTTCCTTGCGAGCAATAATTTTCGGCACTCGAGGAGACACACTGCTACCTGGCGCCCGCCCTCACAAACGCAAGTGTGCTCCCAGCTTGACCACATAGCAATCAGCTACAGATGGCGCGGAAGCATAACGGACTGCCGATCGTACTGGTCAACTTATCTAGACTCCGATCACGCATTGATTCGTGCTAAGATTTGTATGCGTTTCGGAGGGTCACCTAAGCGCGCTCACTACCGACAGGAAGTCGCGAATCTACAAAACCCCGCGATTTTAACCAGGTACCAAGCCTCACTGTCAACCTTGCTTGGCTCAACTGTTGATGGTGATCTCGATTCGCAGTG
The DNA here is from genome assembly GCA_944474145.2 of Dicrocoelium dendriticum. Classification (NCBI taxonomy): domain Eukaryota; kingdom Metazoa; phylum Platyhelminthes; class Trematoda; order Plagiorchiida; family Dicrocoeliidae; genus Dicrocoelium; species Dicrocoelium dendriticum. The sequence goes on from OX104062.1 coordinate 3,993,776, forward strand.
GGCGCATATCAAAGAAGTCTTAGTTACCGCCAGTATCGACACTTGTGGAGTTGCCCGCCCCCCACCGAAGCATAGGATTTCCGCCGTATCCTTGTCGCTGATAGACAAACGCCGCTTGATCCCGTCGGATTTCAAACACAGTGAAGAACGCCAGTACCTTGGTCGAGAGATGTGCAGGAGTCTGCAAATGGACCGTGAAGCTTGGTGGTGTGAACGTGCTGGGGAGATGGAGCTTGCTAGTCTCTCTGGTAATACCAGAAAACTTTTCCATCTCATTCGAGTCACCGAAGGTGTTCGATCTGGTATAAGTAAAACAATATGCGAAGAGGATGGCACCTTAATCACCAAGCTTCAACGGCGGTTGGAGCGATGGGCCGAACATTTTGGCTCGCAGTTTTATTGGCCCCCAGCTCCATCTGCTACCCCTGGCGCTCGCGCTGGGGCCGAGTGGTCTACCCCAACAGACCCTCCCTCTTACCAGGAAGTCAAGCAGGAGCTCCAGCACATGAAGCGTTATAAAGCCTCCGACCCTGATGGTCTTCCTCCAGCTCTATTTAAAGATGGTGGCGCTTCGCTGGTTCGAGAACTCACCACTTTGTTCTCGAAAATTTGGTCGGAAGAGAAAGTTCCATCATCTTGGGGTGAATCGATAGACCTCCCGAAGTTCAAAATGGGCCTGTGCACAATCTGCTCCAACTACAGGTATAAGGTTAGTCCCCGTCGTTTGTAAGCTGCTGGTGTCCACCATAGTTCGCAGGATATCCCAACGAGAAGAACAAGCTGGGTTTCGCCCTGGCTATGGTTGCATCGATCAAATCTTCACACTTCGCCAGATCCTCGAGCTCCGCCATGTGTAGCAAAGGTCAACGATTGCTGTGTTCCTGGATATCCGTGCAGCCTTCGATTCTGTCGATCGTACGGTGCTGTGACACTGCTTACTGAGGAACGGTGTCCCCGAGCAGTTCATCTCCATACTGCGCGCTCTCTATAGTCTGACTTCGGGCAGGGTTAGGGCTTATGGCAAGCTTTCGCCTACCTTTGTGGTCTCCAGTGGAGTTCGACAAGGATGCCCTATCTCTCCGTTCGTATTCAACTTTGCCATTGAGGATGTCTTGAAGAACGCATTGGGCGATTCGTTGAATGCTGGCGTTGAGCTCCTCCCAGGTAGTCGAGTTGTTGATTTGGATTATGCTGATGATATCGTCTTGCTGGGTGACGATCCACAGGTTGTCCAACTTGCATTAAACCGCTTGGCGATTGAAACATAAATGCAAGACTCTCTTTCAAGACTGGCAGGTGCCTCTGCCTGCATTCACTCTTGGTGGTGAGACACTAGAGGTTGTGGAGAGCTTTGTCTACTTGGGAAGTTGTATCACTGCTGGCGGGGCTGTTGGAGACGAGATTTCGATGCGCATCTTGAGAGCACGCCTCGCTTTTTCTAGGCTGAGGCACTTGTGACGTCGCCACGACATTCGTCTCTCCATCAAAGGGCAGGTTTATTGTGAAACTGTTCGTGCGGTACTGTTGTACGGATGCGAGACCTGGCCCATTCGTACAGATGATTTGCGCAGGCCATCCGTCTTCGAGCACCGCTGCCTGCGGTCCATTGCCCGTGTGGTGGAAGCACCACGTAAGTAATGTGGAAGTTAGACAGCGTGTCTTGGGACGTGGAAGCCACTCGCTCAAGGAGCTCGTCTCAAGGCATCAATTGCGGTGGTTGAGACACGTATTGCGTATATCTGTCCAGCGTTACCCGCGTCGTGAATTGTTTGTGGTTGCTGGACAGGGCTGGAAGAGACGGTCTGGTGGACAGCCAACAACATGAAGAAGTCGCATGAAAAAGCTGACGAAACAGTTGGCCTCGGCCAGTTGTTGTCGACTACCTGGTTGGGGTCCGAGAGATGCGGATAACTGCTGGTTGAAGACCTTGGAAGCCATGGCTCAAGATCGATGTCAGTGGCGGACGTGTGCATCGGTGTGTTGCGGTGATCCTACTTCCTCCGCATAAAAATGTAAAATTCAAAAACAGTGCATGGACAAACAAAGCTTTTGCTGTTGTTGTTATTTTCTTATTATACACAGTGTTTTCATATGCAGCCATGATTCAGACGGCACAATATCTGTACAACAGAGTGTATTATATATATATATATATATATATATATATATATATATATATATATATATATATGTATACTACATGTAAAGTGGATGGGTCACGAAACACTAACTTGCGAAGGCGCGTAAAGCATTGGGCCGAACATTTTCACTCCTAATTCAATCCCCATCTATTGTCCGCTTGTATCCTAAGTACACGCAATTACATGCCCTGGGTCATTTCGTCGAGATCCGACATCCTAAGAGATTCGTCTCCCGGCTTGGATAAACTTCCTCCGAAGATGCGCACGTTTGGCGACCCAGCACTTGTTAAATAGTTGACATCGCTGTTTTTCAAGTTATGCAACGAAGAGAAGATTTCGTCCTCCTGGGGTGAGTCAGTAATTGTCCTTATTTCCAAGGAAAGTGCTCGCACATTCCGTGCAAATTAATCACAGGAGCATCAGTCTCATGCCGGTTGCTTTCAAATTGTTGGCATCCATTCTGCTTTGCAGATTATCCCAGATTCATGTGATGTTTTCCCGAGAAGAACAAGCTGATTTCCGCTCTGGTCGAAGATAGGTGGACCAGATCTTCATGCTATGCCAAATCCTTGAATACCGCCACCTCTAAAACAGGCCAACCATTGTCGTTTTCCTGCATTTGACTCGGTGGATCGGCATGCTTTGTGGCACTGTTTGCTAAGAAATAGAGTTCCCAAAAAGTACACTTTCATCATTCAGGCGCTTTACTGCAAGGTGTCAGATAGAGTGAGGGTCAATAGCAAGCTTTTCTCACTCTTCCAGATCTCTAGTGGTGTACGACAAGTATGAGGTTTGTCTCTATCCTTCTTCAACCTTGCGATTGAGGACGTCCTGTTGAGATCACTGTAGAAGGCTCCCAAAATTTTAGTGTTGAGCTTCTTCCTGATGAGTCTGCTCGGTGACGAACCAGTGCACATCTCATTGTGAACCGTCTAGCGATTGAAAGGTCTAAGTATGAGATGAGCTTTTCCCCGCCGAAGTGTAAAGTCCAACTCCAGGACTGGAAGTCGTCTGGGCCCCTCACTTACCATTGAAGGAACACAGCTAGAATTTGCGGACAAGTGTCCACCACGGAACCTGTATTTCCAATGATAGCACTTTTGGTTTCTCTTCGCATCGCTGAAGTCCAGTCGGCATTTACCAACCTGAGTCATTTGTGGCGTCGTCAGAACAAATCTCTCAGATTAAAGGGGAGGGTCTACAACGATTGTGTTGGTGCAGTCCAGTTGTACGGAGGTGAGTCCTGGCCGATTCGTGTGAATGACATGCGTAGGCTTTCGACTTTCGATAACAAGTTTGCGGCGGATAGCCCGTGTGTGGTGAAAGCATCGGTTTCGTAACGATGAAGTCCGGTGTCGCGTCCTGGGAAACATGAGTCCTTCGCCTAATCGCCTTGTCGGAACGCGTCAATTGTGGTGACTTGGACACGTTTTACGTTTGTCACGTGAGCGTCTACCACGCCACGCCTTATTTGCTCGTACAGGATTGAAATTAAAGAGAAGGCATGGAGGTCAGCTAACCATTTGGCGGCAAACCATAAAATCGCTGACCCTCTGTCTCGTTTTCGTCGGCCCTGTACCTCATCCCGATTGGGGGCCCATGGATGAGGACAGCCAATGGCTCGACACACTTGGCGATATGGTGCGAAACAGAAGTCAAGGGAAGGGCTTCATATTGAAATGTTTTGAACCATGGGATTAGAGCTATAGCATTCGGAATACCAAAAAGAACAAAATGGTGTATGAAATAAGTCAAAAGAAAACAAAATATGTGCTCTGTTTCCGACATGTGCACCTTTGTTAAGAAACTTGAAACACTGAATCCTGTTCCACTACTTCATTAAGGAAATAAGAAGACATAGATTGTGATACGTTAACGATTCGATTGTTGGTGTCATTCGCGACGCAATACAGGCAGAACAAAATACGTGTTAAATACGGTCCACAGTTAATCACATCGATAAATACACAAAACTGGTGTGAATAACGTAATCAGATCCATGGCAATCTGATTGATTGCCTCAGAAACAAATGAGGTAATCAATTACATTGCCATGGATCTGCCTATGTTATTCACACCAATGCTGTGTGATTATCGACGTTACTAACTGTGGACCGTATTTAACGCGTATTTTGTTCTGCATGTATTGCGTTGCGACTGACAAGAGCAATCGAAATGTTAACGTTTCGCTTCTTATTTCGTTAATGAATCCGTACTTATTTATTTTGTTCCGCATGGTTTTTTGATAACGCAACGGTTATCTACAGACTGGTTCATATATATATATATATATATATATATATATATATACATATATATATATGCTGAGGCTGATGTTGAATTCTTGATGCTTCTTCACCGCAGTTGGGCTAAAGCAACTTACACTTAAACTAGGCCTTTTTAAGCTGGATAAATTTCATTCCACTTTAATTGGTTCGTTCTGCCTACCTGAATAATCTGCTATTAATTGGCCATGTTGCTTGTGCTAATTGCACTTATCTTCGGTAATTTTGTTGCGTTGGTAGCAATTTTAAGTAAAGTGTACATTCTTTTTTACTTATCGCGAATTCGCTCCTGACCAACTTACTTCATATGGTAATTTAGCGAAGAGTTATGCCACTGTATCTGTATGCATTATTGGAGGTATTTTATTTCATTTTGTCGTTTAAAGTGATTGGCTGTTGCTTGATAACCCCGGTGTGGCTGCGCTTGATGCGCATGTTGACAAGGTGCCTACCTGTCTATTACCCACTAGCTCGTTCATAGTGGCTCCAGGAGACAGTTGGTCGTTGCTGCAGGGGACGGGGTGTACGGTCCTTGTGGCCGTGTTAGGCTCGAAGAGTGGTTCCATGCACTCAGTGTGGAGCGGACCACGGTCCAACCGCAGCTTTGGGTGCATCTGATTTCCCAAATACAGCGTGCTTGTGTTTGCCTGTGAAGGAGTGTGGGCCCGCTCTGTTGGTGAAACCTGGCTCCGATCCACATGCCTCCTGGTCTTATTCCTTCGAGTTTCACTGGATATGGGGTGTGTGGTTTGAGCTGTGGGTGGTGCAGCGCAAGCCACCCATGGTCCCTCTCTAGGCGCAGGCGTCTTGGGGCTGGCGATAGCGACAGGCAAATCCGAAACCGGATGCCGCCAACCATATAGATGGGACAGGTGGGTCCACTAAATTCAGTAAATGAATCAAAGTTGTCCAACAGGACAAAAATCGAACTGATGGTGCTCGGACAAGGGACAATGCAACAGCCATCATAGTAAGCAAGCACAGTGAAGTGGATGGATTTATGAGCATAAAAGGGACAGCAAGAGCCACATATCGTAAAAGACAGGAAGTACACTAGGGTGAGGTATTAAGCACCTGAGAAAATACTGAGGCCAATCGACTCGATACAAGAGGAATAAATATTGAGACTCACCCAATTGCTAAAACGGAAGAACCGGTGATATTGGATACAAATGCTCGGGCCAAATGGAATCAGGAAAAAGCCGTGATTCCAAGAATGGTAGTGGATCTATAAGAGTAAACGTAGAAAATTATCATCTGGTAGTTCTATCAAGACAGGGGACAACTGGGTAGTTCAATAAGACTGTTTCAGAGGCTACTCTGTCAAGTTTAAGCCCTGTCATGCGTCACCATAAGTATACAAGTCAGCTAGAGGTGGAAAACATCAAAGCTATTGTGTCAAAATACATAAAAGAAAAAATCTGCGGGGTACGCCAGCTAAGCCACCAGTAACGGATAGGCATCATTCCGGAAAGATAACAGCCAGTATTGTGCCACAAAAAATAACATTATGCAATACTTATGCCAGCAAATGAGATCGGAGTGGGAGGCTGTGATAGAGGGAGGGACAAAGAAACTCACAACACAACCGCCAATGAGGTTGACACTTTGCCATGTCAGCAAGTGTATCTAGCCGAAATGTTCCAACCGATGCCAATGTCGAAGTGAGGGCTCTCAAATATCCTGACAAGTCACCGCTTGGCGTCCTCTCCGCTCCCTCCAACCACACCCGCAGCGCGCAAACAATGCACGTCGCGGGAATTGGTGTGTTGGAATGCGTAACACGTGGCTCAGCCTTTGGTAGTATCAGAAGTAGTAGACATCAGCAGTACGCGGATACGCAATACTGACGCGTTGTTGCTACGCAACCACCACCAGTCGCGTGTGGGCTAGGCATACTGCGAACGTCATCCGGTCTCCTATGCAGGCTAGAACCCGCCCCTTGGACTAAAAGGCAGGCTTGTGATCCTTAAGGCCACGGGCCGGTGGGTGTAATAAGGGTGCTGAGCGGTTCGCTTCCTCTTTGGCGCCATAAACAAGACGTGAAATACCCTCATTGCTCACACGGTGTTCCCACCAGATATGAGTTCAACTGCGAAGGCACCGGTGGTCGAACGTAACTAGCTTTTTGTATCTGCCGATCTAATGGGCTAGGTTTCACAATTGTACAGTAGCACCGAACTTGCGGACGCACTGGAAACTCTGCGCTTCAGGAAGAGGGTGATGTCGCGCCGGCGCCATAGGTACCGACCGGGAAGATCTCTGCCCGCACAACACAGTAACCGTGTACATCTTCCAAACCTTTCCAATGTCTACCTGTTTCCCCCTTTTTGTTGTTGTTGTTGTTAGCCATGTGTTGTGGTACTGCCAACTGTATATTGGTCAGGTGTTGAATAATAATAACAATAGTCAGTAAATATGCCTCGAGCTTTTGCTAGACGGTTTGTGACATCCTCTCCGATTTCACAGGTGCTGATACAACTGTGTAGGTAGTGGATTTTCGAATCAATTCTGGATGATCCCCACCAAGCGTCAGGCGCAGCAGTGGGTCCGTGTCAATCATGGTGCAAAGTACAACCCGAAACGACTGACAGCCAAAGTTATCTTGTTCAGCGTTACTCCACACGTTTGAAAGCTGTCACAGATAAGGGAAATGTAGTCGGCCTACTCCAGGTCAAGAAGTCGATCAGCTGGGAGCAGCTTCACACTTTGCAAATCGTGTTCAGTGAACGCAGTCTCCATGACTTTGTCAATAGCGAAGTTAAAAGGAAAGGTGATAGCGACCATTCTTGTATCACACCGCTGGCGACAGTTTGCCGTAAGCTCTCACTCCGCTCGCACTATGCGAATAAAGCGCCTAGGTAATGTTAATATATTATTAGGGCACGCGTTTCCTAAGAAAGCAGTCCAAAAGAGCACATCGACCCACCGAACCAAAGGCACCTTTGGTGTCAAGTAACAAGACTATGCCGGCAAGCCAATAAATATGGCGGTGCTGCAACAATTGACGTAATATGAAGGTGTGATCAATACAGCCGCGACTACGATGAAACCCGGCTTACTCTTCTTGAATCCGCATTTCACGGATGCAAGTCTAGTAAGAACGACAGAGGCGAGTATGTTGGAGGCAACTGAGATCAGACTGATTCCTCTATGATTTCCGTATAATATAATTTTGCACACTAAAATTTTTTGCTGCATAGTAGCCGGTTGGTAGCTTTCCGGAACGATGCCCATCCATTATTGACAGCAAAACTGGCATGCATCCATTGCCCATTTTTCCGTCGTTCTTCTTTTATGCATTACGGCACAGTAGCTGAGGCGTTTTCTACTTCTAGCTAACGTAATTTCGCTTTCGAGACGTGAGCCCCCAATGCCGAACCGTAGCCTAAAGGTAAGAAGCTTGTTTTGTAATCTGACGGCAAAGGTTCGAGCCTGCGTAGGGGCAGAGCGACCCTCACAGTCACTTTAGCTCACGTGCGAGTGGTGGTGGTTGCGCGGCGGCGAAGCGTCGGCACTGCGTACCGGCGTACTAGGGATGCCTTTCTTTACCACATTGAAAAACGGGACTATAACGGAGTGGCTCCAGTCTGCTGGGACAATTTCCTGCTCCCAGAGCATAGTAAAGTGTGCAAAACATAGACAAGAGCAAGTCCTTCTAATTGGAAGAGAGCTGGAGGAAGTCTATCCGCTGCTGCAGCCTTATTTACTTTCAACAGTCTGATCTCACGTTCGACTTCTGCGCGTGAAGGCGGTCAGCCCAGGGAGAAAGGCGGTCAATGGCCGATGGAGAAGTTGGTAACTGTAGTTGATAAAGCAACTTGTAAAAGTGTTCGGCTCAACGATCTAAACGTTTCGACAAACTGTAGATTGGCCGTCCATTCTCGTCACATAGGATCTCGCTAACACCAGGTCTCACACTGCCCGTTTCGCGCATGACGGGATAAGTTCCAATGGTTACCAAGGGCAGCGGCCATTTACATCTCCGATGCACGATGAAACCCCTAGGATTCGCGGTCTCTCCTCAGGCTCGCACGCAGATTTACCTTGAGGACTCAGTGATTTGCCACATGAAAACATGCCTGTTGCTAATAACGTCTGGCAGATATGCCGACCAGTGGCCCTCTACTGTGATCAGAACGTTTGCTCAACCCGGATGCCAGCGCACTTTGATACCCATTCAGAACACCTGACATTGCCAGTTGGCATGTATCTATGCGCTCAATGTCGCCGCTTGCGCCCACCGAAGCGAACCGTAAGATCAACAGAAATGAGTGCGTGATCAGAGTGCTTGCTACTGCTCCAAAATGAGCTTTCAAAACCAGAACTGACCCTAAAGTTGTAAGGAGCACATACCGTAAGCCCGAATAGTTCATACCGCGAACAATATGAGCAAGAGTATGGAATAAGTCGAAAGGGATCGCCGTATGCAAGATAATCAGGTAAAACGATTTACGGCAATTGCGGTTGCCAGCCGATAGGAATGATCGATAGATTCTTTGATATGTGCAGCGGTGGAGAAGAAACAGCTCTCGACAGCGATAGTGCTATGGGATGGTGCGGGTAATAAAGTGGAAAAAGAAAAACAAGAATCAGACCGATTAGAGATCCTTTTGAATTACTCGTTATGTGAATGAACTGCGGCGAGCAATGTGAATGTAGACGGCCATTCATACTGAAGTGAACGTTGACCCATGCAAACAATTGGGTCGTAGCCGAAGCAGATAGAAATTGGGTGTTGCCCGCATAAATCCCCATAAGCATGTCACCAAGCTACTGCAACTAGTCACGGAAAACGGCCAACGACTTCCGTAACGTGAGCAACCTGGCTGCTAGCGGTGAGCCACTCACTGGCTAGTCCTCATACCAATTCTGACTCAGACTGGTGACTTACAATGAGTAAACCATTCAGAAAAATCACAAACAGGTAGTAAGAGGAAATACACTAGAATCTCGTGCTACCTATATCTGTATCCCATTACCGTGCTTCAAAAACGACGACAACAACAACAACGGACACAGGCGGCTAGCAGTCGTGTGTGAATAAGACGGCATCGGTGACGTAGACGCTTTGTAAGTTTTATTGCCCCGCGTCATAAACAGTCACCACCCTCGCGGATAACATGGTACCGGACGCTTCAAATATGCGGTCCAAGGAGAGGAAGAATTACTAGCGCCGGTTGCGAGCCATGCCTTGGAAAGTATCCAGCCAAATACAAAGTGGATTGTGTTGAATTCATCATGGCACGCGAGGTGAACAGGCAGTACCCAATTTGGCGTTTGCAAGTTAGTTTTCTGCTGCGAAGTCAATCTCTGATTGCTCGAAACTAACGCCATCCTACATTGGGTAAATAGTACAAAGCTCAACGACAAACGGTGGCCCAGCATATGCGGCAAGTACTCATGTCAACGCAAATCGCTCGATGGAATGTGAAGCACTAAGGAGCTAGTCTGATTACGCTGTACAACACAATTTTATCATTTTTTGTCAAAATGGATGTTACAACTTACTAAATGAACTCTTGATGCTGATTTCAAATATGAAATTCATTTTTTCTGCATGCTCTAGTCTACATGCATTTTGTTACTCTACATAAATATAGAATACTGAACGAATGCATTTTCGTTAAAGTTATGACCATGTCTCACTCACGCAGAGAACAACGATGCGCTTTGTTGTATACGCGGCTGTTATAAACTGGTTCGTGAAAGGAGAAATATCCCTTCGCTTGTGAAAAGCATCTACAAAGCATACGTTGACGTACGCCTTGGTGACCAAGAGAAAAATGGGTACTTCACAGTGTGTGCCATCCTTGCGAGTAAATGCTTCGTAAATGGACAAAAGGCGAGCGCAAAGATCTGTCATTTGAAGTTCCCATGCTTTGGCGAAAACCGACGAACTACATAAAGGACTGCTATTTTTCATAGTTAATACAAAAGGTATTGAGCAAATAAAATCGGCACAACATCTGTTATTCCAATATATCCTCTGCAATTTGACCTATTCCACACTTTGAAAAACTTCATCTGATAATACAGTCAGTGAACGTGAAGGTGATGTTCAGTCGCATGAAATAGCTGCACCTTATATAGGCTGTGCGGCAGATGGTGAACTGTCATCGGGTCTCCAGCAATTCAACCAAAACGAAATGAATGACCTAGTGAGTGAACTGAGGTTTATCAAGACTGACTGAGTTATTAGTTTCCATGTTACGTGAAAAACTGCTTAACTACAAGGTGAGTTTCCTCCTACCGAAGGAAGGAAATTTCATGTTCTTTTATCAGAAAACCAGCAGCTTGTATTTTGCCATGATATTCCAGGTCTTTTATTGCAATTGGGCATTGCTTCATATGATCCACCAAAGCGGAAATTAGTCTTGGACAGTTCAAAGCGTAGACAAATGTGCTCTTTAGCATAGTGGTAATGTATACGGAGCAGTTTTAGTGAGTCACCTAGTGTAGTTTGGAGAATCGCACAATGACATAAAACTAGTTATTGTCTTCATAAAGTATCATGAACGCAACTGGGTCATTTTTGGATCTGAATATAGGCAGCTTTTATATTCGTCAGCAGACAGACCACATAAAGCTCCCATGCTATTCGTGTCTATGAAACAATCGAGCTAAGGGGAAAAACAAGGAGTGGCCAAGAAGTGAAACTTTAGATGCTGACGTGTCAAATATTGTGCATGATCCAACTGTCAGCAGAGAGATCATATTTACTGCACTGTATTTGAAGCTTGGCTTTGTGAAGTAGTTTGTGAGGGCTTTGAGTGCTGATGACGAATGCTTTAATACATGGTTTCAGTCTTCCGTCTAGTGCTTTTCACGGCCTTCAAATCCGAGCTCTGGTGTATGATGAAGACTTTGTTTCAAGGATGAATGCCAAAAAGATGAGTGCGTGGTGTTACACATAAATTGGGAACTACAAATCGAATAGCTATGTGGAAAAGATTAATGGAATGTGTTGGGCGTTTCGCAATCTTGGGTGCAATATGAACGTCAAACTGCATTTCTTGAACAGTCATCTTGATCAATTCATCGTCATCAATATTTGATGGCGATGTAAGAACGTTATCAGGGAAAATGGGAGGACCACATGATGGCCGAATATTGCTGGGGCATCAAAGGTGACTGCCTTAAGAATATATGTCGACGCAAGATGTGTACCCTATGTCTGGAATGTACCCAGCTTTGTGCTGATGTAATGCCTAATCGAAAGTGTGCGCTGCGGATATAATTTTGCATCAGTTGATAGATATAAGATACGTCGGGCAACTGCGAGAAAGTTCGTTATCAAAATCCTTTAGTCGACTATCAAAATGTCTGCACCTTACTGAGAAAAAACAAATGTCAGGTTTGAATTCAGCATGATCATAGTATGTAAGCACCATTGTTCGTCTCCTTGCAGCAAAAATGTCACCGTGCCCTATTATCCTTGTTTAGTATTCGCCTGCGCATATTACCGTTGCGGATACACTTGGGCCATTTGATATCAGTATTGCTCTGCAGGTGTCTCAGATCCCAATATCAAATAAAGCAAACCTCACCCTCATAAATTGGTCTGCATACACAGCCTTCGAGAGCGAAGGGATATCGCTTCATGTCACAAATTTTGCAATAGTGAACTGTAAGTAGCCACACGCCCATCGCTGCTAACGCAGCTGCCAAGATAGGTAAAGTGAGCAACTATGCCCAGTTCTTAGTCGGCAAGAGACCAGTGAATGTCTTGCAACTGTAAAACAATACAATGCTTTGAAAGTGTGCAGCGTATGACAAATAATGGGATCATTCCAGAAAGTTGATTCCGAGTGGACCGACGCGCTTCACGATTGTCAAGCAGCAAGACGATATTTTGCATATAATCCAGATCAACCAACTTTGCACCAGGTAGCAAGCTAACAGGTGGTTCACTGCAAAATAGTAACCAAAATAGCGCTTCATGATGGAGTCCAAGGATGAAGTGGAACATAAACGCGAAAATTGGACAACCCTACAGTATGGAAAGTGTCTGAAAATTTACAGTAGACCAAGATGCGACCGGTGGAGCATAGCAAAGGTATAATGCTTATCTGTTGATACATGTGTAAAAATGAAATAACAGTGGCACACCAACTAGTCAACAATGCGACGGATGGTAAGCAGCTTACAGTGGAGTCGGAGATTGGAAACTAGCTCTCATGGTGGAAGGTGAAGTTTAAGACAATCGTTTACAGGAAAGGTACACATACGGACGAAATGTTGAACTTCAACAGTAATCATCAAAAGTAAGCTGCGTGCGGATTCTATTTCACAGAGGTGAAACATGCAGTACCGAGGAAGCGAGGAGGAGGTAGAGGAGCACGTAGTTAAGTTCTTCAAGTGCAACGCTTACCCATGCAGCTTCATCCGTAGATGTTTATATCAAATTCACACAAACACCGAGCCTACACCAAGGCTAGGGAAACTGATCGTTTTGCCGCAGAAAAATGAGGGATACATCGTCTGGAAAACACAACATCATGGTTTCTCACATGCCAACCGTCACTCTGGGAAGAATATTATCAAGCTCAAATGATAACTGAAAAATAGAAAAAGGAACAAACGTCGTGTACAAAAGAAATTGCAATAGTAGTGGAACATTGGAACATTGTATTTAATGGGAATAAAAGCTGGAGCTTTACATGACCCATAGGGTAAAAAGAGTACGGGTCGGGTTTAATGAAAGGCCAAGCAACCTTATAGCGGGTTGGACTCGCGTGTTAGCCGTAACTTCATCGGGCTTATGTGGCATTTAAACAGAATGCACGCCGGCTCAAAGCGAGACATCCCACCACGCCCTCCGAAACGGCTTTGGAAAGGAAGGTGGAAGAAAAAAAAAAGAAAGAAATTCCATCCAGTAGAATGTAGTTAAATTAGGGAATATCGCGGTGTAGCTCGACCAGATGACAGTCCAAGCGGGCCTTGAAGTCCGCCACAGTGGGTGCCAAGACTAAATCGGCCGGCAGAGCATTCCACGGTCGGCAGATTCGCAAAGAGAAGTAGTGTCGTCTGCAGTTCAGCCGACTGTGCTGATGTGTGAGCCTCAGTGGGTGGCCACGTAGGTGGGAGCCCGATTGGTGCAGTGTGAGTAGGTGGCGACAGGGATGTCCAGGGTTGGATAAGATCATGAATACGAGGATCAGGTCGCCCCGTAGACGTCGGTACTTAAGCGAGTAGAGGCCCAGGCACTGAAGTCGCTGTGGATAATCTAGGTGCTTGAGACCTCGGACCAGTTTGGTTGCTCGACGTTGTGGGGCTTCAAGTATGCGTTGGTCCTTCAACAACCAAGGGCTCCAAGCCTGAATAGCGAACTCCAAGTGGGGTCGGAGAAAAGCGTTAAGGAGGAGGCGGAAATTGCTGGGGTCAATTTGACCGAAGGCTCGTTTCAGCAATCCCACCATGCGGTTAGCAGCAGCAGCTGCTTTCCGGCAGGAAGCGGATACGGAAAGACTCGTCTGGGTAATGATACCCAAGTCTCTTTCGGCTGAAGAGATCTGGAGGATAGACGCTCCCAGGTAATATACAGGAGAAAAAGCGGAAGGGCGGGTAGAAAGGACGCGACATTTCGAAGCGTTAAATGGAAGGTTATTTTCTATGGACCACTGATTTAGACGGTCGAGGTCCATCTGAAGTGCGTGGGCATCGTCCGGAAGGTTAATTGTGCGCCACAGCTTGGCGTCATCCGCGTATAGTAGCAGCGAGGACTCCACTTGCGGTGTGACGTCGTCAATGAAGGCTAGGAAGAGGTGCGGTCCGAGAACAGACCCCTGTGGAACTCCACTTGTGGCAAGGATGCGGGGAGACAACGCTCCGTCGACGCGTACTTGGAAGGTACGGTTTTGGAGGTAGTTCCGGATCCAGTCCATCAAGTCCCCTGAAACGCCGTAAGATGACAGTTTCCGCAGCAGAATCTTGTGGTCGACCTTGTCGAAGGCTTTGGCGAAATCCAGAAAGATAACATGCGTTTCTTGGCCAGAGTCGGCTGCAGTCGTCCAGCTGTCCCTAGCAAGTAGCAGGTTACTCAGGCAAGACCGCTGAAGCCGGAAACCGTGCTGGCAATCAGAGAGCAGTTTCTGGGTCTCCATGTGATCCGTTAAAGCGTCTGCGACGATCGATTCCATCACTTTGGAGATCGTAGATAGGAGAGTTATCGGTCGGTAATTGGCCGGATCTTTACGAGTACCGCCTTTGTAGATTGGTGTAATAGTCCCACATTTCCAATCATTGGGAACTTTGCTTTGCAAGAAGAAGTGGGTGAACAGCTCCGCTAGGGGTAAAGCTAGAGCTGCAGCGCACGCTCGCAAGAGCCGTGGGTGGAAACCATCAGCGCCAGGAGAGGCCGTTAGCCGCAGGGACTTGAGTTTCGCCAGGACCTTCTCCGGAGTGAAATGAACAGTCGTCAGGGAAGTTGAGAGTGAAACCGAAGAAGGTACCGTCGTTGTGTGCAGTGATGGAACGGAGAATGTGGATGCGTACTGCTTGCACAGAACGTCCGCTGCCTCGGTAGCTGATTTCGTGAGCCCTGTGGGGGTCGTCAATGCGGTGACACCGTGTTTGACTTGTCGAAGACTATTGACGTGTCTATACAAGGCTTTGGGATTGGATGAAAATTTACGCATAAGTTGACGCTGGTGCTCACTCTTATCTTCTCGTACAAGATGGACGCATTGGTTACGGATGGATCGGTAATATTCCCACTGAGTGGCCGTTGGATGGGAGCGATAGTTTCTCCATGCCGTGTTCCTGGAGGCAATCCATTTCCGTGTACGACTTCGGATGAGTGCTGGGCGTCTCTTTCCTATGGAAACTTCTTTGCACGTCGTCGTAGTGGAGCAGAGTTCACGTAGAGTAAGGCAAAAGCTTGACCACACGCTGTCGGCGCTCGATTGGGGCTTGGGTGACCAGTTGTTAGCGGAAATGAGAAGGTTCAACTTTCCGTAATCAGTCCAGCGTTTGGTATAAGTTGGCGTGCTGACGAGTTTTTCGGCGAAGCATATAAAATCGAAACGGAGGACGCAGTGGTCGCTAAGCCCCAAAGGGGCATCATACTCAACGTGCTCAACCATCAGTTCTTCGTTAGTGAGGACGAGATCTAGCAGGGACGGTTGGTTGTTGGATCGGAATCTAGTCGGCTGATACGTGTGGTTGTACAACGGGGCCGTGTGAAGAAGATCAATGAGGCCTGATGCAAAGGAGTTAGTAGACGGGACAGAGTGAAATAGACGGGGCAGATTGAAATCACCCATAATAAGAAAGTGTGTGCGCTTGTGGGATAACATAAGGTGGACGTCGTGCAGTAGTCGTGCATCCTTCTCGGGAGAGTTGTTTGGGGGGGCGGTAAATGATACCAAGACAGCTGGAGTGTTTGGTGGTTAGTACGACCTCGCACCACATGGTGTCTGGAGACTGGAGGGAGGTGTTTGTTAACATGCTGCAGCTGAGGGAGATGTCATAGTACAGTGCGACACCGCCACCTGGGGTTGCGCGGTCAGAGCGGAGAACTGACATGTGAGGAAGCTGGATTTCACCGTCGGTTATGTCGCCGGAGAGCCACGTTTCCGTTATGGCTATTAGGTCCGCTGGTGTTGATAGAAGTCGGAATTGGAGCTCCGGAAGTTTGGACATGAGGCCCTGTGCGTTCGTGTAGATACAGGTGAGGCCCGTTTGGGTGATGAGCGCGGGAGTAACTAGGGTGCTGCCGGTCAGCAGATGACCGGCAGTGCACCGTTTTTTTGGTTTAGAGGGGTGGAGCCGCTAAGGTTTGTAGTTGGGGAAACAAGGTGTGGGTCGTCGGAGCCCAGATGGGTGCTGGCGGATGGGTCGTTGAAAGTATGAAGGTTGGAGTGTGTAGGTGAGTAAAGTTCTTCAGGCAGTGAGGCAGGTGGTTGGGTGGTGGACCGACTGAGGACGAACTGGTCAGAGTGTGTCGGTACCGAGTTTGCTGCTGCTGCTTCCAGGGGTCTGTGGGAAGCTGTGCGCCTCGGCACCGGGTGCCCATCTGGACGCAGACGGATATCTGGTGGTGCTCGTCTTTTATTAGCATACCAGATGGTGAGTGCATCGGTTGCCATGCTAGCGCTGAGGAATGTCACTTTCAGAAGACGGGGGGCTGTTCCTGTATAAGTTGCTGGACGAGGTAGGCGGTGAACGTCCGTTGTGATTACATTGACAATATTTAGTGTCTGCTGAAGGAACCGCCATTGATTACAGTCATGCTGTTGTCGTTGTTGTAAGGTTGCGTCAACAGCATGCAGTTCTGGGACGCCATGCACAATGATGGAGCATGGTTGAGTGGGTGGCGTCAGTTGCTGTCTGCGCGCAGCGCGCTTAGTCCAAGGGATGTCGGGGAAGATACGAATTTGGTAAATGCCGAGAGACGCATTGTTTCGGAGTAGGTGTGCTGACAACAGGACATCCTCCATAGCCGGGCCTGGCTGCAAGTCAACACGCAGAAGTCTTGGCTTACCGGCGTTCGGAGATGAAGTGTGGCGAGTCAGTCTTGTGAGACTAATGGGTTTCGTTTCAGGGAGGTTTAACGCGGTACAGATTGAGCTCCACATAGTGGAATCATGAGAATGTCGATTCTGAAGTTGCGGGTCGTTGGACTCGGGCACGTTTGTACATATGACAGAATTAGGATCAGGGCTACTGGTTATTCGCCTAGACGAACGCGGATGTGAAGCGGTAGCAAGCTTACTTGGTGGGCGGGCCTCCGTCGGAAGCGTTGGTCGTCGGCAAGTGTTGGGCAGACCAGCAGTTGGTAACGGTGAGACGGTACGTGATTCAGGACGGTTGGGAGGTTGTTGTCGTCGTTTGGTTAGACCGTCGACTTTCCGCAATAGATTCTGTAGCTGTTCTTCCAGATTAAGCAAGCGCACTTCTGAGCGAGCATTGTTGCTAGGCGGCTCAGCGAATCGTGGTGACCGGGGCGACTGCGTCTGCGAATGCTTGTTACGCGGTGTGGAGGGCGGGTTAGTGGGAGACGAGATTACAGAACCAACCATAGGGCAAGTCGTTGAGGAAAGGTCGCAAGAAATATCCCGCACGTAGTTCGCAATTCTGGGAATGCAACCTGGGCAAATGTACCGCAGGACCGTCTGTGGATGCGAGCGACAGAATTCGATGTCAGCTGCATGGAGCGAGTTGTCACAAGGAGCGTGAACACGGTGAAGACAGATCGAGCAGGTGATGGCTTTGGAACGAGGTCCTACACGCTGAGTGCAGATAGAGCAGGTGTTCAGTTGCCGCATTGGCGTCGTGGGCGAGACCGAAATGATCGGCATGGTCAAACAGATGACGTACAAATGACACAAATATCTGCAAATAAACGTAGTGGACTACCTGTCTCAAGAGAACAGAATGCGCAGGAGGTCGCTAGTGCAATGTTAAACAAGCAGGAAGGGAATTATCAACCAAGATACAAGAAAGTAAAAAAGCCTGCTAGAAACATTAGGAGCCATCACTAATCTCAGCGCACATGGATAAGGAAGGAGATAGCTTGACTGGAACAAAATGGAGATTTTAGCCGAAGCAGACAGAAAGGAACGGAATTCCAAGAAGCCTGGTTCTTCTATAATAATTCAGGAAACATGCACAACTACATGGACTAGGATGATCACCGGCGAATCGAAAGCCGAAGTACGAAAGAAGACAAGCGACGAACAACTCAGACTACTGCCTCTGTTGCGGGGGAAATGAGCAAAGACCACGGGGCGGAAACAGATGTCACTTCCAAAAGTCACCTGCCCGTCAATCATAGACGGATGAACAAATCAACAAGATTACCAGCTGCACGTTACCGCACTGACGGTGCCACATTACTTGGTGAAAAAAACACACGCAATTAATTTAAGTTTGGCGAACCAATCAACAGTTGAACAACCAATCCAGGCTACCAGTGATTTAAATTATTTCGAAAATAAAATGTCTGCCTATATCAGGGAAACTCTTTTGGAGTGGCATATCCAAGAAAGTGGATCTACCGACACGACTGAACATAATCTGGAAATCAAGGAACACTACTATGACCAGTCTGAAATAAGTGCGACGTCAATCAGGCATTTATCGCAGAGTAAAAATGTGATCCATACAGCCCCACCGCAAGTGGAAGCAGGTATACTCTTTAAAATGTAGTAACCATCATGCACATCGCTGGCCACTGAGAGCGGAGACAGACATCTTACGTCGTTCAAAGACTTTTACGTTTGAGCACCAACTTCAGGTACGCGAGAGAACCATTCACAGCATGGCGCACGTCAAGATAAGCGCAAGATCTCATATCGAACACCCCACAATAGTCTCAGAGTGCTGGATAGTGTAAAAAGGGATACCGATGCTGCGCTGCCACGCGATCACCACCAGTCGCGCAAGGTCGTCCGGGCGTAAGCGGAATCAAAACGAAGGTCTCTGGATTACAACGCAGAGGTGCAATCCTTTTAGTTAAAGACTGACAGTGTGCGAAAGTATGGACCAATATGGTACATTTGTTGACCTAGATCATGCTCTGGTCTGTGTGAACATCAGCACGCTTCAAATGGTATTTAGAAATCGAGCAACATTGGGCTGATGCGAACAAGCTAGTTGATTCATCGGTTCATCTGAGGTATTAAGCTTCTCTGGAAAATACACTCACCTTTGATTTACCGCGAGATATTAAAAACATTGGATATTAATGGGGGACATGGTCATATTCGGAAAGTCAATCTGCGATCTAACGACACAATAGCACAAACATTTGCCACCTACAGCTAACGTGTCTAATGATGATGGTGTTGAAGGCACGAATTTCTGTTCGTTCCCGGAATGTGTGTGCTCGCGGTAGAAGTATTCCGGCTGAGTCAGATCGTTATGAAACGCACGGTTATGTCAGTTGGCAGTTCAAAAAAGCCACTGTCGAGGTCGTGAAGCATGGTGGCCTTAGCACGCTCCGGAAAAAAAACCCACCAGTTTCTCAAGTAACACCAGTGAGTTATTCAAGCTCATTCGGCCCACCGGCCTCTGGAAGCCTGATGTCAGTGAGGTCGTTTACGAAATTGATGAATCAGTGATCAGTAGAAGTGCTTGAACCACTGGGCCAAGCACTTTCATTTGCGATTCGGTTGGCGTCCACTGTCCATCTGTGGGCACGGTATACCCAGATACTAACCCTCGCTCGTTCCACCGAATATACTCACCGAAGTGGAAGTTCGCTTTGTGAACCGACACCTAAAGCGATTCAAGGCTGTCAGCTCAGGTGGACTCCGGAGCAGTACAAACACGGCAGAGCAGTAATCATAAGCAAGCTGAATATATGTCGGCCGGTGGTAGAGTGGTCTGCGCACCTGGTTTGCAACCAGAAGGTCCCTGGTTCGAACCCGCATAGGGATGGGCGTCCTCGCGGTATAATCAGCCCGCACGTGACTGGTGGTGGTCGCGCGGCAGCGAAACGCCGTTACGGCGTACAGCTGGCAAATTATAAGCTGAATACATTACCCTCTATAATCTGACATGGCAATAAAGTGCCTAGCTCATGGGGCGAGTCGGTTAGTGTTTTCATTTCCAAGAAAGGCGCCCGCACCCCATGTGTTAACCACCAAGGGAGCACTATCCTTGTAGTTGACCCTAAGCTACTGGAATCCATTCTGCTTCGCAAACAACTCCTAAGTGGTGAAATATATTACCGTGAAGAACAAGTTAATTTCCATCCCGGCAGTGGATATGCGGATCGAATCCACACGCTCTGCTAACTCCTCGAACACCGACATCTTTACTAGAGACTCCCCACTGTCGCTTTTGACCCGGTTGATCGACAGGCTTCTTGACGTTACCTGTTAAAAAACAGCGTCTTAGAGGAATATAGTGCAATTCTATCTGCACTATACCTTCACGTCTCCTGCACAGTGAAGGTCTATGCCAAGCTTTCTTTGTCCTTCGCTGTCAGTAGCAGTGAACGACAAGGCCGCCACATGCCCCCGTTCTCCTTCAACTATGCAATCGAGAATGCCCTGTCGAAGTCTCTAGGCTTTCAAAACTTAGTGTTAAAGGTGGGCGCGCGACGGACTTATATTATTCTGATTATATTACCTTACTTGGTAACAACTCGCAAAGTATTCGATATTCTGAACCATTTGTCGATTGAAGCATCTAGGTATGGTAAGCGATTCGCTCCACGAGGAGTAAAGTGAAGGGGAACAGTTAGTCCACACGTGTTTGTGCTCAAACTTGAGGGCACACTGCATGGACAAGTGGATAACTTCGTTTAGCAAGATCATTTGAGTTGAACAACTATGATCCGAGTGCGGTGGATCCAGTTGCCATGATTCACATCGTAAGAATAACCATACTAACGGTAACATAGTAAGGTTAAAATGCTAATAGAATGGAAAATGGAAACCAATCAGAATGGAGGGAAAAGTAACAACCAGATGGAGTAAACCGAATACAGGAACGCCACTCGCTGCGTTACTGCGCCATGTCTGATCCGGTATCTAACCATTGGTATGGACGATCCCAATCTGATTGATCTCCATCACCTCCAAATTGCTTGCCTCTGACATTCTTCACTGACTGACTGGCACTCGTGGAAGCCAGACTTGTGAGGAGCAAGCCGGGTTTCGTCGAGGTCGGAGTTGCATCGACCACATCATCATTTTGCGTCAATTGTTGCAGTACCGCTGTGCTGCTCGATACCAAAGGTGCCTTCGATTCGGTGGATCGATATACCTTTTGGGACTGTCTGCTAAGGATAGGTGTGCCCGAGCGCCTTATGCGTGTAGCTCTGTCAGAGCGAGAGTTTACGGCAAACTGTCGACGCCCTCCAGCGGTGTAAGACAAGGATGCCCGCCGTTACTTTTCCCTTCAACTTCGCTATGGACGAAGTCGTGGAGATTGCATTCAAATGAAACGACTTAGGTGTGGAGCCGTTCCCAGGCGAATGACTTCTTCACTTGGAGTATGCTGATGATATTGCACTCATCTGTGAGAGCTCACAAACGTGCCAAACTGCATTGGGTAAAGTAGCTCTGGCTGTCAGCCGTTTCAGCCTTTGCACCCACGAAGTGCAAAGCTTTCCTAAAGATTGGTATGGATCCACCCTTGCGCTGATACTTAGTGGGGATCAAGTTGAAGTGGTTCGAAAATTCAACTACTTGGAATGTTGTAACAGCACCTATGGAGTCGAAGAGGTCACAAAATGCACAGCAAAAGCAAGAGGCGCGTTTGCTAAGCTTCACCACCTATGCCGCCGGTGCGGCATCATTCTCTCCATGAAGGGTAGAGCTTACAATGCATCCGAACATTCAGCGCTACTGCACGGTTGCGAAACTTGTACATTAGATCGGCAGACATAAGGAGGCTAGTTACGTTCAACCACCGGTGTCTTCGCAGTTTGGCTCATATCTGGTGGGCACAGCGGGTGAGCAATGAGGGTGTACGATGCCTTGTTTATGGCACTAAGCACCGTTATTTCAAGAACCAGATTTATATGGCTGGGTCATGTGTTGCGCATGCCAGCACACCAACTCCCGCGCCGTGCATTGTTTGATCACCACGAGTGTGGATGGAGGAAGAGGAGGAGAGTACAAGCGATGACTTGGTCTAGAGGAATGAAGACCCTCACTTCGAAGTTGGCGTCGGTTGGTGTTTCCCGACTGCCTGGCAAGGGTCCGAAGGACGATAAGCAAGTCTGGTTAGATACACCAGTTGACATGGCGAGGAGTCGACCTCCGTGGAGTTCTTTCTGTGAGTTTTGTTTTCCCGCCACATGCCTCTTAGCCTCCCCTCAAACCACGACCTCACTACTTAGCCAAATATAATTTTGCTGGTCTCCAGCTGTTGGTGTGGACCATCCCGAGGTCACATCCACGAAAAGGGAAGCACCAACCTGACCAAGTCTGTCAATTTCTTCATGCCTCTATAACAACACCAACAGCAGTACAGCAGCCACTTGAACTGATGCTTCGCTGCCATACCATCACGGTGACCTACGGAGCAAAGAACAAACAGAGAGAAGGGGGACTTATGGTAAAACCTTAATGCCCTAAACAAAGGATCGGGGTCAAGGTACCTACACCATGTCAACAAACAAAGTGGCGGCATCGGCGAGACAGCTTCCTTGCAGCATCCACCACCACGCATCACAATCAGCCATTAATCTGCAGATAACACAGCGCCAAACACACTTTAAACAAGTAGACACGCCAGTGGTGTCGACTGCGAGCCATGTCCTCTAACGTCTTGAGCTAAGCACAAGGCGGGCCATGTGGACGCTAGCCTGCAAGCGAGACGGACCGGCGGCACCCAGTTTGGTCGTCAGTGACTTCATTTCCCGCTGCGAAGTCAACGTTTGTCCCCAACAGCCTTGCACCATCCTATATCTGGTAAACAAAACAAGGTCTTGCTCGGTAAGCAGGGACCAGGCATACGTGGTCCGTGCTCAAGCTAACGTAATATATTCAGTGCTAGCTGTTATCATCGCTGCGGACACGCTAGTGTCATCCGACACCAGAATGCTTTGAAGACAACGATAATCAAAGAGTTGAAGACGCCTCAGATCTTCAAACCAAAGGGGCGAAGTCTCACTCTCAGAGAGTAGGACGGCCCCTAATGTGGCCTTGTAAACACGGCCTTTTACATGGAGGAAAAGAACTTTCTGACGCCATAGATTTAAGAAGGCAGTGCTAGCGTTTGCAATGCGTGAACGGACTTTAGTTGCTGTGCGCCCATCGTTGCCGATGCAGCTGCCAAGGTAAGTGAATTGATCAACTACCTTGAGTTCCTCGTCATCAAGAGGGCATCAAGTGGCTGGTAGTGCCGTGACAGCACTTTACACTTCAAAGGTGAGAAGCGCATACCAATTAATGGGACCATTCTAGATAGGTTATTCAGGGTTGACCGCACCGCACCAACATCGTCAAAGATCAAGACGCTATCGTCTGCATAATCAAGATCAACTAACTCCTCATCAGGCAGCACCTCAACGCATGCATCGTGAGGCATCGCAAGTGAACACTTCATAATGGAATCCATGACGAAATGTTGAAAAAAATGGGGGGGGGGGTTAGGCAACCCTGACAAACGCCACCTGTTGTCGGAAAAGCATCTGACAAACCACCGTAGACCCTGACGCGGCTTGTGGTGTTCGAGTACAGAGCACGCAAAATGTGCACATATTTCGTGGGAATACCTTTCCGAAAAGTATTTCGAATAAAATGCATCGATCGACTGAATCGAACGCACTCTCGAAGTAGAGGAACACAGCTATTGTCGGCCTGCGGTACGTGTGACGTTGCTCTAGCATCTGTCACAGAGTAAATATGTGGTCTATCCAGCCACGTCCTGTGAGGAAGCCTGCCTGCTCTTCCCCAATCCGTGATTCTCGCTCCGCAAAGAGGCGTCGAACGAAAATTGAGACCAGTAATTTCGTCACCACCGGCATTAGCCTAATACCCCTGTGGTTAAAATGGTGTGGCTGCACTTCTTGTACATCGCCACTACAATTGATTCACTCCAGTTAGCTGGGATGGTCATTACCTCTATGTCACGTTGGGGACTGGCCACCAGGTTGTTTCACACGATTTGGTGAAGGCCACAGCTTATAATGCACACCGAGGAAGCCTGTCAAAGAGCCTACGGAGGATGTGGCCTAGCCAACGTAAGCGATGAAGATTCAGTAAACACTCGAATAAAGACTCAGAAGGCTTCTTAATAAAAAGCAACTGGTGGACCTCAGCATTGTTCAACCGGTGTGAGCAATACTCCGCAAGCACCGGGGGTCAAACACGGCCAAGCGTATAACGTCTTCGCCACGAACCAGAAAGGCTTCTGATCGATACAATAAGACAGGAATTACCGAAGCGTTATACATCCTAGCTTCCAGTGATAGGCTGATATCCCGCCATCTCCATAGACGCTTGAGTCGCTGGAAAGCCACATGAGCCTTACTAATACGCGAAGTAAGTTTATCAGTGATGCGACCGTAGAGGTGACACAGCTATCAAGGTAACTGAACCGAGCTACCATTTTCAGTGGCTGTTCGGTGATAGCTAGAACCGGCGTGTCGGTCCAGTCCTGTAGCAGTACTTTGTACTTTGAAGGTGCAAAGCGCATGTCGAAGCGCGCAGCGTTACGCGTCAATCTATCAAGTAGTGTCTGTATCGCCACTGCGTCAGATCCAAGAAGGCCAGCCCGTAGCCATAAGTATCTCAAACCTATCTTGTAATCTGACGGTGCGCGCTCGAGCCTGCTTAGGGACCGGGTGAACCTCGCAGTATCCTTCACCCGCGTGTCACCTGTGGTCGTTGCGCTGCAACGAAGCGTCGGTACTGCGTACTGGCGTACTTCTGATGCCTACCTTCAGACCAAAAAAGAGCTATGTCGTCTGCATACTCCAGGTTTGTCAGTCGGTCGCCTGGCGAAACTTGCACTCCTATAAAGTCTGGAAGAACGGAGTCACTTATGATCCTTTCGATAACAAAGTTGAGGATGAAATGGGACAGGACAATCCTGGCGAACCCAACTTGTCATGAAAAACTCAAGCAGTTTCTCTTAGACCCTTACTAGGTTCCGAGAGTCCCACTAGAAGGACTGCATAATGGAAAGGAATTTACCGGGCACGTCCTTCGTGGATAGGCAGTGCCACAAGACGGCGCGGTCAATAGCGTCGAAGGCGATTTTCAAGTCAAGGAAAAGCCCCGTGGTCAATCGCCTGTGTGTCTCCGCTTTAAAACTTGGCGCAGAGTAAACTTGTGGTCGATACAACCCCAAGCAGAGTGTAAGCCAGTCAGGTTTTCAGTCTTTTGGTTATCACGGGGACCATTAAGTCATCGGAGAATGATACCAGCCTCATTCATCACTGACAAATGGTGGGCGAGTTCGTCATGATACTGCTGAACGGCAGATTGCGAGTTCAAGATACAGGTAAGGTCAGAAGATAGGCGCTTCTTTAAAGCGCAAAGCGTGCGCACATTAGAGCATGGTCGGTATTAAGGGACAGGCACCCTATTGCTAGCAGCCCGGAACAGTTGACCATGACGCAGACCGAGGCTTATTGGCCAATCAGTGACAGTGGACTAATGGTGACGCTCCATCTTCAACGCCGCCCGCCAGTGAGCGCTGGGCTATTCCACTGTTAACTATTGATTAGACTCCATTATTTGATTTTGCTTACATTGCTTGCCGGATGCACAACACAGTTTACGCCTGAAGTCTTTGTCATCTAATCTGAAAAATCGGCCGGTCAACTTGCGCGGTAGCAGCTCGTTACCCGCACAATCAGCGGAAACCACAACAGTCGGAATCCAGTAATATACTCTAAATTGACGGACAGTCTTGGACTGATGTACGCCATCGGTAGCTAACGGCAATATAGTCTATTTGCGTCCAGATCACTGAAGAATTCGGTGGCCTCCAGGTGAGGCGGTGTAAACGTTTGTGCTGGAAAGCAGCGCTGATAAGGTTATGGTAGTGGTCGACGGACAGTTACGGGAATTAGTCACCATTTTCTGTTCGGCGTGCATCGACTCCGAAGCGACCTACCAGATGTTCAGCGTCTGAAAGACGACGCACTTGGGTATTCATGTCGACAGCAACAATTACGATGTCAGTATACTTCGCGATGCGGAGAAGAGATGAGAACTGTTGATATAGATCATTTTTGGTACCTTCCGAACTGAATTCAGTAAGAGCATAAACTGAGGTGATGAAAAGGCACCTTGCCTTCAGACGCTGATTACGAACTCCAAGAGGTTCGAAGTCGAACTGCATACATGAAGCTGTTCGCCAGTATCCAGTCCAGCAGACTGCCTTCAGCATGTTTGCTGAGGGCAATACCAACACCGTAAATAACAGCTATCGGCACAGTATCGCCAGAGAAGCGGAGTGTAGGGATTGTCGTCAGATATAGGGCAAGGGAGTTGAAGCTTTGTCAAGACGCTGTTATCTTGTGTGTGCCTTGAAGATACAGCACATACCAATACCAATAGAATGAAAAGTGAAAGTCCGCTGGCCCATCTGACTTAGAGGGCGGACGTTAAAAGAACCAATGTGAAATGAAACTTTAGGTTTGATGGAAGAGCTATATGTATCGATGTCAGCAGCAATCTTACTAAATAGACGGAAAAGAGTGAGTATTGTTGACGTGGTCGAGAGAGTGGATGATACTCTTTGGTTGCACTTTCCGTGAGTGATAATTTTTCAGTGGCCCTGCCTCTAACCTTTGACTCAACAATTTGAACCACGAGGAAGTGGCGTAAATGGAAGTTCGCATGAAGGACTCCACCTGGACCGTCTGGCTTCATAACCTGATCCACAAGACAGTTGGGGATATGATGGTTTGTTTGACAAACTCCACTTGGAGCCTTTAGGTCCACAAGGCCCGTAGTCTAAAGGTAGCAAGCTTGTAATCTGACGAAGCGGGTTCCAGCCTGTGTAGGGGCGATCCTCGCAGTATCCTTAGCCCACGTGCGACTGGTGGTGGTTACGCGGCAGCGAAGTGTCGGTACAACCTACCGGCGTACTCCTGATGATGACGATGCCATCCTGTGAGTGTGATTGTAGAGACCCAGTGGGATCTGCTTGAGGCATGTCACACGGCTGGAACAGTGCACACGTGTTTCACGACTGGATTATGTTGCGTAACTACGACTCTGAGGGAGCGAACCTTGGGGTGACTAATCTTTCGTATTGTGCATGGCCAGGGCGGCATATATTGGACGATGGTTGGCCAGAAGGCATCTGTCATTCACTATTACTCAACATGACTCAAAATGGGAGCTCACGACTTCAGAGAGAGTGTGTTGAAGACATTCATATAAGGTGTCATCGATGTTACAACACGAAAGTGTTGCAGCCACCCTTCGCCCAGAGCGCATTGAAAAGCTTTTGAGCGGGTGACACGCTTGCTACAACCTATGTATTTAGATGTTATAGTGGTTTGGCCGTAGTGATACAGAGAATTGAAAAATGCACAGCAAAAATCTCGAAGGATGATCGTTATCCGAGTCATCACGTGAAAAAGGAAGACGCAGAAAGAAAATGGAAGTGATTTGTCATAACATGAAAGATAACTTTTGTGCACTAAGATTAGGTTACGAGGAAAACGTGAGTAAAGTTTTCGCAGAGATCCCCAGTCCAAGAACAAAATCCATACCCGCAGTTGGAAGAGCATGTACGATTTTACATCTTCAAGGTCAAGAATCGACATCCTTAAGGTCACGGTCAATTATCGTGCTCCAGATTATGAGCTTTTTCATCAAACCTACTTAAAAAGTATTTGAG
Organism: Dicrocoelium dendriticum; assembly: GCA_944474145.2. Lineage (NCBI taxonomy): Eukaryota > Metazoa > Platyhelminthes > Trematoda > Plagiorchiida > Dicrocoeliidae > Dicrocoelium > Dicrocoelium dendriticum. Next base: position 4,021,476 of record OX104062.1, read on the forward strand.
GAACCATGTGCAACAACTTTGTGATGGTTAAATTTGGTGTCATTTCCAATGGGTTTCGTTCCGCAGCAATGAAGCTCAAGATTCAGATTCAGATTCAGATGGACTGGAACGATAGGAAAATCCCTTGAGTGTTCCTTCTTGAGCAAATCGTTGAGCCAGGAAATGATAAGGTGTTAGTTCTTGATAGATCTAAAACGAAACACCCGAAACACACCCTGATCAACCAACTACTGCCCACGTTCCCTGCACTAGCAGTCCGAGCTGTGTAGGTTACGTGAAGTAAGAAAGAAGTAGAAAGTAAATGAAAAGATAAAGGGGAATGAAAGTCATTAAAATGAAGGATAACACCAAAGAGTGAAGATAATGACAGAATAAGAACTGAAAGTTTGAAGATGGATATGGTCAGGAGAAGGGAAAGGTTTCGTGTTGCCACCCAAGAGCGTCTAACTGACGCTCGAAAACCCTTAACCGTAGGTTCACTGACTACATTTTCTGGAAGCGAGTTCCAGCGCTCGATAACTCTACGCGATAACCGAGTTTCCGCCCTGATCCCGTCAGAACGCGGCTTGTGTAGCTTCATGGGATGACCGCGAAGGCAAGGCAACCTAGCCGAGCTAAACAGCCAGCGCAAGTCCGGCCCAACCTTCCCTGTTAAAATGCGGTAAGTAAGGATTAGGTCTCCTCGAAGCCGTCGGTAGTGCATTGAATACATACCCAAGCTAAGTAGACGCTCGGGGTACGATTGCCCCCGTAACCCCTCGACCAATTTGGTACCTACTCTCAAAACCCTCTCAAGCTCCATTTTGTCCCGAACAAGGCAGGGCGCGCAAGCCTGGACGTAGTATTCCAGATGGGGCCGAACGAAAGCTGAGAATAGCTTCACAAATATGTCGGCAGTTAAGACCCCGAAAGAACGGCGTATTAACGATAACATTCTGAAACCCCTACTAGCGGTCCTCTTCCAGTTGTCACCAGAATGCAAAGACGAGGAATGAACGACACCTAGATCTATCTGGTTGGATAAATGAATTAATAAGCTTTTAAATTGAAACATTCAGATCCACTAAGTAATTTGAATAATGCCGTGAGAAGACGAAAACAGGCAGCTGTCAAGATTTCCTATTGTCTATTCAATGTCAAAACACTATAACCTGAAAATATAGAGACCACAGGTATGGTGACACCGGAACAAGTTAGAGAATGGCAGGGGGCAGGCGTGACACCCTACGCCCAGGGCAGCCGTAGGCTTACGAACAGCTGTTTCTGCACATAGAGTGCGGGTTTGACACGGCTGCTCGTGACTGTCTCTGTAAAACGTAGGAAACGGGCTTTAGCGTGTCTTAACATGATTGTAAACATTTTGGCCGGATTCAACTGGTGACAGTTGGCCAGTAAATGCCTATCTATGGAGGAAGCAGGGGGTTTACGTGAACAGATGGTATGAGCAACCGACGACTGGGTGATTTGACGCTGCAACCAATTAGGCCCGTATTCCCATATTTTGGAGTTCAAAGATCTATCGGTACGGCCGATGTACTGTATACCACAACTACAAGTAAATTGGTAAATACAATGTGCGCTGGCGCCAATAGGTTATCTTCCCGTCATTGGGGTAACAAGTATTCGATTAGTCCGTTTGATAAGGACAGTTTCGGCAGTGTAATATGTTCTCTGGACTTCGGAAGTTATGCGCTTCATTGTCCTCATATTGGCAAAACTTCCCTTAAATGGTAGCTCGATGTAGATCTTCTTTTTAGACACTGTCGAAACCTTCAGTCCAGGCACCCTCACCTGACTATGTTTGTCGATGAATCTACTTGGATAGCCATTTTTCAACAGCGTATCCTTGAGCGAGTTTATCTCATCCTCTAAACTGTCGGTAGTGCATATTTTCCTTGCACGGTTGAATAGCGTCTTGACTAAGGTCCGCTTGTACCGCATTGGGGAGAATCTGGTAAAGTGCAGGTACTGTTCTGGTCAAGTCGGTTTTCGGTAAACCTATCTTTTGATGGACCCATCTGCTCTTCGGCAAACCAACACGTCCAGATATGGGAGGCCGTTGCTTTTCTCTGTTTCGCTGGTTACCGTCAGATTCGTGTGCACGTTATTCAGGCGATCGACCAGACGCGCAATTTGCTCCTCTGATGAGCTAAACACTAAAATATCATCCTCATCCCGCTTATAGTCCGAAAGAAGCGATATTTCCACACTCAACTTCTTTTCAATCATCGACATGAAAAATCTGCTGGCACTGGGCCCAACGGACTACCCATTGCCACCCCATCTATCTAGCGCTAGGGAGTGTTTTGGAATTGGTAACCGATGTTCTCAGTGCATAGTAGTAAGCTGTCCTTTAATAATTCGACTGGCATTGGAAGAGTAAAATCGGAACAACCTGCCATTTCACACACGTAAGCGACTGTTTCATGCAGCGGAACATTGATGAAAAGCGATTGTACATCCAATGTGGACATGACTTTATCATATATGTTAGACTCATCTAAAGCCTCTGTAGCTTCGAAACCGTCCTTCAGACGGTGTAGGATAGTCTGCTGTCTTAGCGGCACAAGAAAGTCTACCAGCCAACGAGCCAACTTATGTTTTGCCGGGTTTGCCATTGACAAGATTGGTCTAAGCGGTAACCCACATTTATGGGTATATGGCAAACCGTATAGCTGAGGTATGTTGGACCCTCCCGGTTTTAGGTTGTTATATAACTCAGCATCAATTACGCGATGTAGGAGGAATCAACTTTAGGTGTTCCGTGATGCGTCTTTCCACTTCGCTAACATCTGCTTTCTTGTTAGGAGTTTAAATTTGTTAGCATCACTCAGTAAATCCTACATTTTCTGTGTGTATTCTTCCTTGCAAATAATGACGGCACCTGAGCCTTTGTCTGGCTTAAGTACAATTGCCCCCTTCGTCCTCAGCTCTCGTAGTGCATAAAGGTAACTGCTTGTTAGCAAACACTTCGCAGGCACGCGTTATTGTGACCTCATGTGCAATATCAGTTAGTTTGTTCCTAAACCAGTTTGTCATATCTGGACTAGACGCCTCTAATCCTGCTAACTGGTCATAAAAATGTTCAAACTGTGCCTCTATGAACAAGCGGTTTAGCTTACCAGGTGGAACTTTGTAATCCATTCCGAGCGATAATGCTTCCAGTTGTAAGGCGTCAAGGGAACCTTTGACAGGTTTACAACGTACGTGTTGAGGTCACGATAAGCAGGCTCCTCCCGGTTGTCAGTTAGCGAATTCTGCCACCGGACTTTACCTTGCTCCTTTGTACGACCAAGAGTAAATTTGCAGAAGTTAGTAAACACAATCCTGCAACACAACGATAAGCCATCCAGTATGGGTATTAGGCGGGAATGCGTCTCGAGTAGCGCAGTGAGTCGTGTCTGAGTGTTATAACGCTTCGCCCGCGACCGACCGGTTGTTTCACGCCTGCTGCTAAATCTGTGCCCTTGCGCATGCTCCGTGTGACGCCTTGGCAAACCCGACCGGAAGGAAGACAGAAAAAGACTCAGCAGACCAGAGTTCTATTAGGGTAGAGAAAGCTCATATTTATACGTCGGTGTCACCAGGCGGATTTGGCTCTAAGCCCACGCTTCACACCTACTTGTCCGCTCCATCCGTCCAGGTCACCGTGTTGCTCGGGCCCTCCAGTCTTCTTCCGCCTAAATGGCGCCTGGCAACGCACGTGCTTTCTGACGCGCGATTTCATCAGCATCCGGTCAAGACTTGGCGACACGCCTGCTGTCGGATTATTATTACCTTTCGGCTGAGCCCTGGTAACACTCACGCAGGGTCTTTCCGAAGCACGGTTGGTGACAAACGCGCGAACGTTGGCACTCCGCTTTCTCGCCCAACTGTCACTGAGCAGTCCCGTAGTGGGCAGACGCGATGCGCCGGAGATTTCCATTGGACGGCTTTAGCTTACTTTTACGCAACACCTTCCAAATCAAATGTGGATATTGAAGTGCGGTGATACAGTTTGAGAGAACAGGTATTTCCCAAAGACAATAAACAATTTTGCACTGCAAACTAACAATACGGCGTAACTGCCTGAAGAAATCAAGGGGATTTCGTCCGCTGAGAATTTTGAAACAATTAGATCGATTTAGTAATTTGTATAATACCGCAACAAGATGAACATTGACAGATGTCAACACTTTGCATTGTCTCTTCAGTGCCAGCACTATAACGTGAAAATATATAAGATGACAGGTAGGGTGAGACCGGAACAAAGCTGACATCTCTATTCTATAATTGCCACCCTAGGAACAACAATATTCTCTCCACACCGCGCTTCCATTCATGGAATATGCCTACTACTTCTCTTACCTATTTGGCTCCGGCTTTCCTCTCCCATTATAGACTACCTACCTACGTGTTCCACCGACTTACATTTCACGCTTTAGCTCCGCACCTTTTCGCGTAGGGCCTCAAGTAGCAGACTACGTTTCCCGCTTAGATCCTTGGCGCAAGGCTGACATGCTAGTTTCTTCCTCATGGTTAACCTGACTCCCAGTATCGCCGTTTTCTGCCGTCTGTTTGACTTGTTTGCCGCAGTGTAGAAGTCCCTGCCCCTTTCCGCTGTTCCAGTTCCCTTATGACTGGGTTTGCAAGCATATTCTCGCTACAGCTGTAGTATATAAATCACATTCTCGTCACAACTTTGACACTCCGCCTCACTCCTTCACCCAGCTGTTTCTCCAGCATCCGATTACTGAACATTTTCCGTTATTATTTTCATGGGTCTCAACCCCGGCGTAGTAACTCCACTGGCTCTCATACGTGTTCGAGCGATGGGCCTTACCACTGTCGACCCACGCTCAACCTATACCTTGAGCGCATTTTAAACCTTACTATATTCCTCTGATTCCCCAAATTATTTACGGGTTAACGCCTGCTACTCCCGTTCCCTACACAGGACAGCTTTTGCGTGCGCTAGTTCACTTCGGACAGCACTTGTCTCTCACATTCCGCAAAACTAGGGCTCGTGCTTGCACACGAAACTACGGATTTGATATAAAACACCATCGGTCATTCCATTGCTTTTAATCAGCACAACATTAGCACAAAGTTTATATTTATACATTTACATAGTCCGGTTCAATTTCCTTGTCAGTTTGCTCGACCCGTTTTCTTTTTTCCCTTGTTCTAAAGGAAAACATTACCTTCACACAAAACCTCATAGGACATACCTGCGATGCTCACCTGGACACGACATCAACACAGAACAAAGAAACCACTCGCACTTCGCAATTCTGATAACCTAAAGGAACCCAGAAAACAGATCAAACCAATAGAAGTCGTCTGCGTTATCCGACGTCAACAGCTCCAAGCGCCTGCGGTTGACTCTGAAGGAAACAACACAGACATTGGAAACGGATTTGCGAAACGTGACTGCGAATATCCAGGAAGGTAATCGGTCAGATGCAATATTGTCATTGTCATATCACCAATTGGCAGTGTTCCAGGACGTGGTGGATTTATGTCTGGCAAGCGTTTTCCCTACAAAAAGCCACAAATGTCCGCTTAACAACACTGCGACGTGGCGGAGGTGGCTCGCCGCTCAATAAAGCCACTGCCCCAATCACACCTTGGCAAGTTGAAGGGTACCACATTTACAAATTATATGCATATATCTGCTTTCGTACGAACACCACTACAAATCTGATCAGTTACATGCCACTATTCTTAAATATTTTTGCAGCTTCTCCCACATGCTTCGCTCAGCTTACTCGCCCTGTGCGTACAACCTCCTCGGACTAGTTCCTCACCAACGTACTCCACATTAGCGAGCTGCTTCTTATTTTTACTTCTTGCATTATGTGGACATAGACCTCGTACAACCATTGGGCCTAATGGGCCCACACTACTGACTTCATCTGTACTACTACCCACTCTTTTGCTGCTAATCATGCTACCATGTACAACATCACAATGCGCTGATCATGCCCAAAAGGCGTGCCTCGCATTGCCGCGAATAAAATATTTATCTAGTTAGTTAGTTAGCTAGAACAGGGTAACGGGGCAAACGTGACGCCCTAAGCCCAGGGCAGCCGTAGACTTACGAACAGCAGTTTCTGCAACTAGAGTGCGGGTTTGACACGGCTGCTCGTGACTGCCTCTGTAAAACGTAGGAAACGGGCTTTAGCGTGTCTTAACATGATTGTGAACATTTTGGTAGGATTCAACTGGTGACAGTTGGCCAGTAAATGCCTATCTATGGAGGAAGCAGGGGGTTTACGTTAACGGATGGTATGAGCAACCGACGACTGGGTGATTTGACGCTGCAACCATTTAGGCCCGTATTCTCATATGCTGAAGTTCAACGATCTATTGGTACGGCCGATGTACTGTATACCACAACTACAAGTAAATAGGCAAATACGATGTGCGCTGGCGCCAATAAATATATAAACATAGAAATAGTATATTCTCGAATTTCCGAGACACACCTGACCAAGCATGATCAACGTTTACAAGCAATTATGTTTCGCAGCAAATAAGTTGCTATTTTTGTAATCGGCAGTAAGCCGAAAGTTTTCCAAGCTTTGGAAATTGCAACATTAATCTTGAGGCATAAATTCGTCATAACATGACGACAAGATGGGTTAAAGTGGGCGTAGTGTAAACAGGCTGGGCATTCCGTTTGTAGAGAAAACTTGTCAGGAAAATATTACATTAGGATTCTGGTCGGCTTGCCAGTATGTAGTTGTGGGCAGTGACTTTATTCAGTGGCGAGTCACATCCGCCACGTCGCAGTGTTGTTAAGCGGACATTTGTGGCTTTTTACAGGGTGAACGCTTGCCAGGCGAAAACCCACCACGTCCTGAAACACTGTCAGAAATCCGTTTATACACTAAAGTAAAACTGGCAGAGCAGCTCGTCGACGGATTTATCCCTCGGTTAACCGCCGTCAATTGCCTTCTAATTTCCTCTGTTAGCTAAACAGGTTATTTTTGCTCGGGGCGGCCATAATGGCTGAGGCCTATGGAGGGTTAGACCTACTTCATCTTCGTGTCCAGGTGAGCAAAACTTCCGATTCTTGCTTCTAGAATTTACAGGATTATGTATACTTCGCAGGAGTATGAAGGCGTCATGTCCAGCTACCATTACTGGACGAAGGTCATGGTAGTGAGTGCATTTTTATCCACTTGTTGTACAGCCGTGTTCTATGTAGGTCCTTGGGGGTTTCTATGTCCTGTCCCAGGCACAAGCTCTTTCACCGTCCGATCCCAGATCCCCAAGAAGTTCAAGACCTCGGAGAAAGGGAAGGTGAGAGACAAACAGGGCCGCAAAGAACAGACGTGGGAACAAGCATTATTTATGTTCTATGGTCTAACATTTCGAGGAAACGTATGATGTACAATGTGTAACAATGATTATGCTAGAAGTGTCTTTTGAATATTCATCGGAAGCAAAGCTCTATAGGTTGGTTGCTACCGTATACCTTGGATGCAGAGCGTTGCGCCGTTAAGCAAGGAAAACACAGGATTGGTTTGCTATGATGCAACTGTTGCGTGGGAAGATTCGCTGGGGAGCGTAGAATATGCTGACCCAGGGAAGCCAGTGAGTCTTTTAGACTCATACATGGGTAAATTTCGCAAAAATAGCAGCGAATAATTAAGGAATGAACATCTGTAAATGAGAAGCTAAGGGGCGTCTCTGTACTGACTAGGTGAGAGAGTGCCGAATTAAAAAGCTAAGAAGGGCTAATTGACGGAAGGACCGCGAATAGCCAGAATACATGCGTACACTAAGGTTGCTGAGGATATCAGAACCTGAGGCCTAACCGCAGCAGCCAGGGTGCTAGGGTAATAGTGCCAAGCTGGATAGAGCCATGGACTGCTAGCTCGAGACTTGGAGTATTGCAGGTAAAAAATGCCTAAGACAATGCAGCAAGTAATGGGTAGATAAAGGTCTAGAAATGTGAGGCAGAAGAGCGGCTTACGCTGAATACCTGGATATGTTTGCACGACAGAAGAAAGCTAAGAGTGGTTTCGTGATATAATGACAGCGAACAAGTAAAGCGCAAGCATACAAAGAGGTTGTTAGATAGTTAGAGCATAATAGACTACGACGCATCGACGTGCAGTAAATCAAATCATGCGGTGGTGCTAATGGAGTATAATTAAGGAGGCCTGAGCCGGGAGAAGCCAGTGAGAGAGCTGTACTACGGCCAATTAGGTGTCGCGGATGAGCAATGGCATTTGGGTGTGGCCTTATATTTGCTAGTGTACACCTGATTAGGGCAACAGACAGCAAGTGTATGTGATGCACGCAGTCCCAGGGATTAAAGCTTGGAGGGATAAAGTGTGGAACTTGGCAGCTCAGTATTTGCGCAAAGATGATAGTAGCTTATGAAGAAGGACTGCTGCTAAACACGGAAGCCAGAGGTAAGACGAGGAACAGTTAGGGTCGCTGTAAGTGTGAGTATTGGTGATCAGCAATGGAATTTGCATGAAGCCTTTTAGTTGCTAGTGTATGCCCACAATTACCCATTATAAATCAGCAAAAAGCTAATGTATGTGACGCAGACAGCCACAAAGTATGTTCGAGATAGAAGAGAGCAGCTCTTAACAAGCTCCAGAAATGCGTGGAGCCTACGATTACTAGTTGCTGCTAAGCAGAAGTGCTTAGGTTTAAGCGGATCGACAGAACATGGCGCTGCGAGCAAATTTCGGTGGCCTGATGTAGCCAGTCCATTAGGCTATTTGGTTACAAGTGGATTGCTACAGTGTCACAGAACACATCAACAAGCCAGCGAAGGTAAATGATACAGACAACCTGGGAGATTACAGGGTGGAGAAACGAGGAATGTCTCCTAGTTGCTCCGGATAAGCTCAAAGATGTGTGGAGCCTACAATGAATCTCTGCAGTAAACGTAATGAAGATAAGAAGAACGAAGGGTAGTTGTGCTAAGAGAGAGAATCGGCGGACAGCATCTGAATTCCATTGAACCTTCTAGTTATTTATTAGATACAGTGACAGAAGAAGTCAACAAACCTGTGAAGGTATGTGATGCTAACAATTCAAGAGAGTGAGTGGGAGAGATACAGAGTGGCTACTAGCGTAGATATGTATGCTAATTACTATGACTGGCTGCAGCTAAAGGTGGTGACATAAGTATTACGAAGAACTGATAATGATACAAGGTGAGATAGAATTATTCGCAACTAGCAATGGCATTGGGGTGTAGGCTTCTAGTGGCTAGTGGATACCTAAAGTGTCCCAGAATAAGTCAACGGTCAGCAAATGAATGTGACGCAGACAGTCACAAAGAATGAATGTTGGGGATGCAAGAGGGTTACACTTGACAGGCTCCGGATATGTGCAGAGATGCATAGAGCCTACGACCACTAGTTGCTACTAAGTAGAAGTGCTGAGGTGAAGAGGATCGACAGAAACTGGCCCTACGAGAAACATTCGGTGGCCAGAAGTAGCCATTCCATTAGACACTTTGGTCAAAAATGGATTCTTACAGTGTCACAGAACACATCAACAAGCCAGCGAAGGTAAGTGATACAGACATTCTGAGAGATTACAGGATGAAGAAACAAAGAATGTATTCTAGTAGCTCCGGATAAGCGCAAAGATATATGGAGAATACAATGAGTCACTGCAGTAAACGTAATGAAGATAAGAAGAACGAAGGATAATTGTGCTAAGAGAGAGAAACAGTGGGCAGCAACGGAATTCCATTGAACCTTTTAGTTTTTTATTAGATACTTACAGTGACAGAAGAAGGCAACAAACCAGTGAAGGTATGTTATGCTAACAATTCAAGAGAGTAAGTTATAGAGATGCAGTGTGGCTCCTTGTCTAGATATGTATGCTACCTGCAATAGGTTATCTTCCCGTCATTGGGGTAACAAGTATTCGATTAGCCCGTTTGATATGGACAGTTTCGGCAGTGTAATATGTTCTCTGGACTTCGGAAGTTATGCGCTTCATTGTCCTCATGTTGGCAAAATTTCCCTTAAATGGTTGCTCGATGTAGATCTTCTTTTTAGACACTGTCGAAACATTCAGTCCAGGCACCCTCACCTGACTATGTTTGTCGACGAATCTACTTAGATAGCCATTTTCAACAGCGTATCCTTGAGCGAGTTTATCTCATCCTCTAAACTGTCGGTAGTGCAAATTTTTCTTGCACGGTTGAATAGCGTCTTGACTAAGGTCCGCTTATACCGCATTGGGGAGAATCTGGTAAAGTGCAGGTACTGTTCTGGTCAAGTCGGTTTTCGGTAAACCTAGCTTTTGATGGACCCATCTGCTCTTCGGCAAACCAACACGTCCAGATATGGGAGGCCGTTGCTTTTCTCTGTTTCGCTGGTTCCCTTCAGATTCGTGTGCACGTTATTCAGGCGATCGACCAGACGTGCAATGTGCTCCTCTTATGAGCTAAACACTAAAATATCATCCGCATCCCGCTTATAGTCCGAAAGAAGCGATATTTCCACACTCAACTGCTTTTCAATCATCGACATGAAAAATCTGCTAGCACTGGGCCCAACGGACTACCCATTGCCACCCCATCTATCTAGCGCTAGGGAATGTTTTGGAATTGGTAACCGGTGTTCTCAGTGCATAGTAGTAAGCTGTCCTTTAATAATTCGACTGGCATTGGAAGAGTAACATCGGAACAACCTGTCATTTCACACACGTAAGCGACTGTTTCATGCAGCGGAACATTGATGAAAAGCGATTGTACATCCAATGTGGACATGACCTTACCTGTTCTAACTTGTTCCCTTCTCACTCTATCTGTTATCTTATATAAATTCATGTTGTCGTCTTGGCACTGGAGAGACAATAAAAGTGTTGGCGTTTGCCATTGTTGGGCTTCTTAAGGGATGGTTTTTAGTCCCGGCTTAGCGTCAGATGTTTCGGACTGTGCTGAGGTATTATGCAACAGTTTTATCGACACAGTAGGCTTCGTTCATTTCCATCTCGAAGTCGACGCGTTGGAATCGCTTTGAGAGTTGATTGCATATATATATCTTGTTAATATCGATCTTGAATGTTATGAAAGCCTCCAGCTGAGTACCACTCCGGAAATCACCATTTTATGTGTGAAGGGGGCCTTCCTGCAGCACTTACGTTCGTGTCTCAAAAGTGCTCAAGTTAAAGGCTATGAAGACGCGAAAGTCTACAACAGCCCGTATGCCTGCTTCATTCCAGCTAGGGTTGGTTCTGGACAGAATGACGCAGCTGGAAATTCTGATGAAGGCTAACCCCAGCACAACGAAACCACTTACACCAGCTGAAATCAAGCGCCTTTCCCGTGAGCAGTGTCAACGCATGGTACCAACTCCCCACCCTAATAGGGAGACAGAAGCAGAAAGGATACAGCGCATTCAAGCATTCCTAAAACACATGGTCTGTGCTGCTTGGTAGTGACTTAAGCGGGATTTACTTTGTCTCTGCATTTTACCTTTACAGAAAGCCAGAAGACCCAACCATTCCCGCCCTCTCAAAGTTGTCTGTCAGAATGAAGAAGAGTGCCGCATTATCCTCGGACGGACCTCAGGATTCAAGGAAGAAAACTTCTATATTCTTAGAGCGCTCTCCCCAGTAGGTCATACGAAAATGAGGAAGGCAGTTAACAAACTACGGACCAGTAGAGCGAATGGCGGACCATCGTGCAACCAGCCGAGTTTTAGGTAGTGCAGAAAGTACAGAGGTCCCGCTGGAAGCCACTGTTTGTCCTCCCCGGGCCTTAAACACAATGAAGAAGTATGGACTACAGGTGATGATTGCAAACGTTCGCAACCTCCGGAACATTTGGATGTGGTACACGCCATTAATTCAAAGCTGCTTCCTGACCTGTTGGCCTGCACCGAGTCCTGGCTCACTTCAGATATCTCCGACCCCAATATCTACATCCCAGGATACCAACTTTTCCGTGCTACCGAAGCTGAAACAATTGCTCGTGGCGGCGTAGTTCTCTACTGGAGGGAGGATCCTGAAGCTTATCACGTAGAAACTGTCAGCGACGCTCCTGGTGGTGCAGAGCTGCTCTGATACAGGACAAATGATGGCTTCAAATGTCTTATGGCTGTCGTTGCCTATAAAGCCCCGTGTGGACATGTGGCCGCTGTGCTAGCCTTTATCAAATCGCATGGGCACCGCGGAGATGGGCTTATTATAGGTGACTTTAATGCCCCTGACGTCTATTGGGACTTACTACACTGCCGCTTTCTACTTGAGTCCTTTGAAACTAGTCTCCTTGAAACAATCCTTAAAGCAAATCTTTCCCAGCATATAACATCTCTCACCCGACTTCTCCTCGGCCAGCCCCCGCACACTGGTGACCATGGGCTCGCTGAGCATCTGTCTGACGCCTCGGTTTATGACCCTTATACAATCCATGGTTAAAAGTGACCATTATATGATATCATTCTTTTGGACTAAACGACTAGCTATTCGAACCCGGAGCGCACATCGTCGAAACTTCTGGCGGACCGACGCATGCAAGTTAAGAGCGGCAGCGAGCACTCTAGACTGGAATGTTCCACAACACTGGGAACTTGATGCTGCTTGGAACGATCTATTATACAAGTTGAACCTACTCAAGGAGCAGTTCGTCGCATTCCAAATTAACAGGCCACCATCTAAGGATGCCTACTGGATCGACCGAAACCTCAGGATCAACATGAAACAACAACGAATACTGTGGCACAAATTCAAACATTTCCGCTTGGACACAGACCACTCTAGATACAGGGCCATTGGGAATTTATGCTGCCTGCAGAAACGTGAAAAGAGCCAATGGTTTGAGCATAGCTTGGCTTAGCAATCCCTTTCTAGGCAAAAGAAACTAGGTTCACACTTTAACATATCGTCAAAGGCTAGCTGCGGAATTCCAGCATTTTCTACTAGTGAGCCAAGTATAATACTCCATGCTGACAACATCAAAGCTCTCCTATGGCTTCTACAGTTTTCCTTAGTATACAGGAAGGAGAGACGCTGGCAACCAGCCATGTAGCTGCACGTATAGTAAATACCTCTGGGATATATCGATATTGCTGCAGGTGGTAACTTGAAGTTATTACTAGAACTGAACTCTGGTTCCTCACCAGGCCCAGACGGACTACACCTCCATTTCCTCAAGGTAGTAACAGAATTCATTGCCGCCCCACTGTAGGGAAGCTTTTAACCCTCTCAATGCTTGTGGTCTACCAGTAGAATGGAAGACGTGTGTGGTTATACTGCAGTACAAGGGTGGAAACCGCCAAGACCTTGCGAACTATCGTCCAATTAGCTTAACGTCGGTTGACTGCAAGATCATGGAAATGCTCGTTAAATGTGCTACCTATCGACACTGCGGAAAGCTGAACATCGATTCTTCACTTTAGCACGGCTACCGAAAGTGAGGTTCCTGCAACACTAACCAGTTGGTCGTAAGAGTGAGTTGGGTTAAGTTGCTGGATGCAGGAAAAGGTATAGATATGGTCTTCATCGACTTCACCAAAGCTATAGGCAGAGTCCCTCAACGGAAACTATTCTGTAAGTTCTGCGGGACTAGCATAACAAGGAAGGTTCTTCTATGGATCAGTGACTTCTTGCAGGGCCGGAACGTGCAAGTGAAAGTAAACGATACGCTTTCATTTCTAGTGTCTATGTCCGGTGGTGTACCACAAGATTTCGTGCATGGACCGTAATTGTTTAAAATATATCAATGACCTACCAAGCGTGCTACAAACGCACTAGCTGATCTATGTTGACCAATTCAAGCTATGCTTGGAAGTGTCCAGCCTCTAAGACGCTGCCCAAAATAACAAACGCTTGATCTACTACACGCCTGGTCTATCAACGGGGGTTTCCGGTCAATAAAGATGAGTGCTCTGTCGTATCCCTTGGTGATGCTAAACCACCGGAAGTCTATCACATTGGCGGGTACCTACACAATATTGCCACACAGGAAATGGACAATAGTATGCTCTGACCTCAAAACGCCGCTTGACACAACAAAGAGGACTGCTGCGGCGAACAAGAGGTGCAGCTTCGCAAGGATATAAATCTCTAAAACGACGCCGCGGATATTTATACTTCTCTTTACTATCCACCTCTGTCCAATCTCTAAATACGGACTTCCGGCCATAGCCCCTCTATCGAAGCATGCAAGTGACAGGACCATAGAAATTCAGCGGCAAGCCTTGAAATTTGTCCTTGGGCTACGCGAACTCCCTTGCCCCTCCCGACAACAGAGGATGAACTTTACTCCTTTAGACAATCGCCGACGTCGCGGTGACCTAATCTATGCTAAGCGTATCCTACGGGGAGAATTGTGTGCCGAGCATTGTAGTCTCTTCAGCTGACTTAGCTGTTAGACTCGAGGGCACAGCCCAGGTGTTGTTTTCTATACTCGAGTAATAAATGACTGGAACCGACTGCCGCATGCGATTGTCCATGCGCAGTCCGAAGCGATTTAAAATCGTTTGCCAAACACCGTTTTATTGATTACTCCAGGACCCTGCATGAATGAAACTAAACTCCCTGCTATGCACAGCTACTACGCCTGCAATACTTGGAATGTCGGGAAGTGAAGAAGCGGACACGAGACCTCCCTTCTGCTCTCTACCACCAAATGAACACGACGAAAGGTAGCAAAGTCAGTGGAAGCTGGGCTACGGTTGGATGTGGCATTCATCGCCTTCAATAAAGCATTTGATAGAATTTCAGCAGTAACAGCTCTCTCCAAACTCCGCGGAATTCTCATGACAGGGCATTTCCTACCAACAAAAACTGGCACCCTGCAAATTCGGAGCGTGTACGCGCAAGTAAACGATACCATTCATTACTCTACCGGGGTCCCGTGGTATTGCACAAGGCTCCGTCCTCAAAGCGGAACAATGCATGGTCTACCTAAAACACCTGCCTAACAGCGGCACAACCGAGTGTCTATGCTATGCGATTAAGCTCAAGTCAGGTCATATGCTAAGTACGCTGCAGGCTTTCGCCTAACAAGCGGCATGTTTCCTGAAACCGTAAGCGAATTTTTGCTTACGGTTATTAGACGTCTGAGTAACTTCCGCGCCTGCTGCAAAGTTGATAGCAAACAAAAAGTGATGTCTGTACTGTCATACAGTACGAAGTTACTTCGACAAGATTCAAGGAAGTTACGGTAATGCTGAAGCACTTTCAAACAAACAAATATATAGGCTTCTATTATGCTTTCTCGAACCCTGTTGCTCGTTGGATTATAAAATGCAACCTCAGGATGTTTACACAACCTTGTCAATCTTCTCTATGTATCCCGAATCCGGGAAGTACGTCTGAACCTGAATGAAGCCCCTGTTCTATACCGGGTGTTTCGGCAATCGGCCAGCTACCAGAATACTTTGAAGCACACTCAGCGACTGCCATGTTGCTATCAAAATTAATCGTTACATCGATACTTCATCAGGGTGTAGAGAAGAGAAGAATACTTGTCAGCTCCATTGCCTCTTTCGTTACAAGAGTCAACTAAATAACAAAATATTTTGTTCCCTAATTCATCCAGGCACGCCAAATCCGGCATGAGCAAAATTCTAAAGCGATTATTTTGCGCAACAGCTGCGTTACAATGCACGTACTTGGCTTTGACCAAACGTTGTACAAGTTACAGAAACGGAAGACGTACTAATGAGGAGCAAAGCGTCAGCAGGTTGACGAAGAACTAGATTCGTGCGTGCGTAGGCTAAACAGGAAAAGCACAGTAGGTAAAGTGATGACAGTATACGAAGAAGGAAAGTACCTTTATTTTACGTGTCAATAAAATAATGAAATGTTTTATCTTGTCAACATGCCAGGATGTAAGTTTGGGCAGTGACTTTACCCAGTAGCGAGTCACGTCAGCCACGCCGCTGTTTGATATACGGACCTTTGTGGCTTTTTTAAGGAGAACGCTGGCCAGGCAAAAGCCAACGCCCTGGAACACTACCGTCGATTGTTTTGCACAGTCATGTACATTTGGCAAAGTCCCCTACAACCATTTGTATATTGGTATTCTCAGTCGAATGATCCCTCTGTTAGCTGATCAGATAGTTTAGTCAGGGCCCGCCATAGAGGTTGAGGCGAGTCGAGTAGGGAGTATAATTGTGCAGGTAAGCTACATTTTTAGAGTATCTGAGTCTCACTTTCGCAGATTGTTTATACTCGATGGTGTGTGAGACATTCGTGTTCAGCTATCCTCATTGCACGTCTGACGTAGTGTTGGGTGCAATTGGTTGGTTTTGCTATAAGGTCATGGTCCAGGTGAGTCCTAGTTGGTTATTTCGTCTCAACTCAGCCGGAGGCAGTTCCTCAGTCTACTCCCGGATCTTAATGAGTTCCCGACCTCGGAGAAATGGGAGACAGGAACATGTTGTGAGAAGAACGAAAAGGAAAATAAAGAAACCAAGCAGTTTGCAAAACACATTGAGCTATTTAGACTTGGGACACGGATTCATAATGTGCAAAAGATATTACACTGAAAAGGCTTCTTGATTATGCAACAAAAGGTATGGCTCAATGGGCAAATTACTATGGTATGCTTGAAGGTTTAGAGCATGGTTCTGGTAACCAGTCAACGAGATATTATTTTAAGGGGTTGCGAATAACGTGCAAGAAAAAAGTAGACGGTTCAAAGACATGTGGCTATCGAAAGGTGACTAAACAGCAGGTATTCAACCTACGAACTGGAAATTGTAGAAAAAGCTGGCACATTGGCGCCTCAATAGTTTAGGTGATCCGTTCGATGGTGGAATGCTATGGTGTCAAAAGCAGGCAAGATAGACGCATGGAACATTGAGGACAAGAGCCGAAATGGCTACATAGCACAAGCCGTACTTTCTTGAGAAATTAAAAGACATGGACTGCCGAGCAGTCAGTTAGGTGGAGGAGGGCTATAGTGTTGCAAAAAGGTCGTAGTTGGTGCAAAAATTGGATTGTAGAACTAGTACTACTATCAACCCAGCAGTTGTGGTATGGAATGGCGCATCGGCGCTTTTAACGATTATGTGAATCACTAGATGGTGGCATTCTACGGTGTCAAAAGGAACCCAAGCGGACTAACAGAACGATGAGGATAAGAGCTGGATTGACCACATAGCAGAAGTCGCTCTTTATTGAGAGTTTAAGAAAACATAGACTGCCGAGCAGTCAGTTAAGTGCAGGGTTAAAGTGAAAAGGCCGTGGCAGAAGTGAATCTTTGGTGGTGAAACACGCAATACTACGAACCAACAATTTTAAAATAGGGTAACGCAGCAGAGCTTCAATAGATTAGGTGAGCCACTTTGTCAAAAGCAAGCCAGATAGGCGCTAAGCGTGATGAGGCTAAGAGCCGGATTAACTTCATTGCAGAAGCCGCCCTTCTTTGAGAGCTTAAGAAAACATGGATTACCGAGCAGTCATATGGGTGGAGGAGAGTTATAGTGAAGGGATGCAGGCCGTAGCTGAAGCCAGAATTAGGTTATGGAACAAGCAATACTATGAATCGATACTTGTAAATTAGCTTGGCGCGTCGGCGCTTCTATAGATTAGGTGAACCACCCGAACGTGAGGTTCTACGGCGTCAGCGGTGCTTACATCTGCTTTCGTTTCAAATAGCTAAAGGTCACAGCAAGCGTTTAGAAGACAGCAAAAGAAGACAGTCAGATCTGAGGACACATGCACGCAGTCATACAGCTTGACCATCTTAACGGGTGGTAAGAAATGAAGGTAAAACAGTGGGCAGAGAAAGCTAGTCGTTAATGAAATGTAACGAGGAATATTCAAAGATTTGTAGAGGCTATTTAATAGCAGCAGCAGACCATGCTATCGCTTGTAACTACAATGTAAGTGAAGGGTACTAGGGAAGGGAAAGGTAATAAATGTTAGTCAGATGGACAGTGATGTGAGAAGCGTTCATCTGTAGTGACCTGGAGGTTCCCTCGTGGGACTGTGTAAACTATTCTAAAATATATGAAAATTATAGCTTTCTTATGTATTATGGAATTAGGCGCTTTGTTTGTTGAAACGTTGCTCACGTTTGTTTGAAACACAAACACGATATTCGCCTTTGGCGTGCGCGACTCGGCTGCGAACGACGTACCGTCCACGCCATCGACGACGAAATATATCCTGCTTAGCCAGCTCTTGACTGGTGCCCTATTTTAGCATTAGCTAGCGCTTTTCCTGTTCACTAAACTACTACCCTAGCTTAACTTTGTGTGTGCTGCTCACTGCCTTTGGTTGGCCGTCCATTTTCGTACCGGATACATAGCGCACAATCATCGCGCTATAATTGGTGACAAAAAGGTTTGGTGAGTTTGTTACTGATATTGCTTTCCAGAGCCGGTAACGTATTCTGCGTAACCTTCTAATTTTACTCTTTACAATTTGGGGTAACGTTCACGGGCCTCGTAATTTTAATTTGAAGATCTTTCACCTAGGTTCGATCGAGCAGATTTGTGTGTTCAGTTTCCATATCCCTTCTTCCCGAAAGCCTAATACTAAGGCCTGGTTTACTCAATAAGAATGCATTTTTTCTTTAAATGGCGTTAGCTCTGACAGTGTCAAATTACACTGCGTTGTAGCAGCATTTTCTCCGCAAGTCGTCAATGACCTTGCCAACAGCTTAGAGCTTTCCGAATATTAGAAGAGTTACGGTGAACTTAAGGCTTTAGTCTTAAAACGATTCGGCATGTCAGGCCATGCTCGCATTACGCAGCTTTTTAACGAAACCTCGCTAGATGCTCGAAAGTTTTCTCACTTGCGGCATAAGCTTCAGACGCTAGCTAATTCACTCTCTGCCGGCGACTCTTTCCTTAAGGAGACGTGGCTTCCTCGCCTGCCCTGTGATTAACGTAACTCCGTTTATCCTAATGCTACGCCTCTTTCTCAGCTCGCCGACATGGTCGACCGTAGTTGGAAATCCAACGCCCAAATAACCCAGGTTCAGACTATTTCCTGTACAGAGGTAGCAGGACAAAGTGTGCAAGTAGCGGCGCCTACCAACTGACTATATAACCTAACATTCCGGATTCAACCGCCGACATCGTTCCAGTAGTCGCACTCGTCCTAGATCACATAGGAAACCTCCCCAAGTTATGCTATTTTTGGTTCCACGTGCGATTTAGTCATCTGGCTAGGTCGGGTCGCCCGCCTGGTTCATTCAAGCGCATCAAGCAGGGAAAGGGACCGGCCAACACGTAGTTGCGACGGACGTTGCTGGCACTCCTAGTCGCCTTGTCTTCGTCACCGATAGCATTACGTGAGTACTCCACCACGTTGATCCACCTGATTATAATGAGGTCGTTGGAGAGGTGACTAGTTCATTGCGCGCAGCAGACGGCACCGCTATTCGCGTGTATGGTCAACGCTCGTGCACGTTTAAGCTAAATTTGAGACTTTCGGTTAAATGGATCCTTCGTGCACCGGATGACCAGAAGCCAATCCTCGGCCTTGCCTTTCTGCAGCATGTCGATTTGTCCGTTGATGCGAAGGAAAGCCGTCTGATCGATCATCAAACAAACTTGGCAGTTATAGGTACCTTGACCGATATTGAGTCAATCAGTCCTGTATAGGCCAACCACTCGAGCTCACCTTTCAGTCAGAAGCTTAATACCAAGTTCCCGCAAGTCTTCCGTGCAATGGTACCGTTTCCATCCGCCACTGATGCTGAAAAACCACACAGCGGTACCGAAGGTCCGCCTGCTTCCGCCAAAGCCGGGAGTATGGCCCCTGAAAAGCTAACAACTTGCTCGTGCAGAATGCGTGCAATGGTTGAATTGGTATCGCCCGCCTAAAAGCCCGTGGGCATCACCGTATCACAAGGTGTCCCAAAAGCCGGGAGTCTTACGTCCATGAGGTGATTACCGCGCGCCCAATAACGTTATGGTTCCTGAGCGCTATTCTATTCCTCATATTCAGGATATCAAGGCAAGCGTGCGTGACACCCGGGTATTCTCGAAAATCGATCTGGTTTGCGCTTATCACCAGCTTCCAGTCGCTGAGGAAGACAAAACGAAGGCTGCCGTTATCACGCCGTTTGTGCTCTTTAAATTACGGCTATGTTCTTCGGTCTTCGCAAAGCAGCCCAGGCTTTTCAACGATTTATCGATGCAGTCACCAGAGACATAGATTACGTCTGTCCATCGAGTGACGGTATTCATGTTGCCAGCGCTCCTAAAAAACAACGCAGACATCTCGGCCTTCTTTTCGATAGGCTGGCCGTTAATGGAAGCACAGACAACCCTGACATTTGCATATTTCAGCAGCCAGCATATTGATCAGTATGACATATGGCTTCTAGATGATAGAGCCCGCGCCATCAGGGACTTTCCGGTCCAGACCACATTAGCCGCCACTCGCCGTTTCAACAGCATGCTCAACCATTAACGAACTTTTCTTCCACACTGCCAATTTTCTATGTCCATTAACCGACCTACTTCTTGGACTCAAAAGCGGTCAGGTAAAACTGACTGCCGCTGCTGCAGCTTTCAAGACTACTGAAGAAGCCTTAGCCAAAGCCGTTACGCTTTATCATTTCCATCAGAACGCTCCACTCAGTTTTGCTTCTGATGCGTTGGTCATCTTCATCGGCGCCATCCTACAGCAGCCTACAACAGGATGCTGGAAACCTCATGCTTTCTACGCTAGACGCCTACAACCTGGCGAAGTCAAGTACAACACATTCAGTCGCAAACGTCTGGCCGTTTACTCTAGGGTTCGACATTTCCGACACGTCCTTGAAGGTAACACCTTCATTATCTTCACCGATCACATGCCGCTTATCTTTGCATTCCGAAATCATCCAGCTCGACAATCACCACTCGGGTTTCGTCAGCTGTTATTCACTGCCCAAGTTTTGCCTGCTATCCGACACATTTCTAGTCAACAAACCGTCGTCGCTGATGCTCTTCTAAGCGTGTCTGCGATCAGCGCTGCCAAGCTGGCAATCGGTTGGTCTGCTATGGCCGCCGCGCAATAAAACGACCAACTTTTTGAACTCGGTGCTTCTTCTTTGATGATAACCCCACACCCTTTTCTGTCCTCTAATGGTACAATTTTCCATGACACATCTGCCGGCGACCTCGACCCGTCGCTCCAGAAACTTTTCGATTTATCGTTTCCGACATCCATCGCAGTACCCCCACCCAGGCCGTTAAGCTACTGCTAAGCTTGTCCCTGAGAGATGCTTTTGGCATGAGATGCAACGCGGTCCTACGCGTTGGGCATGCAGCTGTCTCACCTGCCAGCAAGCCAACATCCAGCGGCACATGTTCACTCCACTTGGACGCTTTCCGTTCGCCTTTGCGCGACTTACGTATGTCCATCTCGACAACGTGAGACCCCTAGCCACGTCCAAAGGAGTGGTATAGATTGTGACTATGGTCAATCGTCCTACTCGTTGACCCGGCGCCGTTCTCTGCATTACGCAGTTGCGGAAACTGCAAAGCACCATTTCGTCGAGCGCTGGGCCGCTTCACACGGCTGTCCAGCCACATCGATGATAGGCCGCGGTCCGCAATTGGAATCTTTGACTTTAACGATGTGCTTAAACTCATTGGATACTGGCGCATTTGCACTACTGCTGATCATCCGCAGGCGAACGGCATAGTGGAATGAGTCTACCGACAACTGAAAGCTTCACTCAGCGCCGCCAATGCGCTGAGATGGGCAGAAGTGATGCCTATGATCCTCCATGGGACCAGAACAGCCTTGAAGGCTAAGCTACATGCGTCTAGCGCCGAGCTAGTGTATGGAAAACCCCTGCTTTTACCTGGCGCTTTCTTCACCCATAGTCCCAGAATTCCCCGTCACGAAACGAATTATGCACGTCAGCTAGCCACAAGCAAGCGTCTCTACAGGATTTACAACGTTAGAGAACAACGATGTAAAGCTTATGTTCCAAAGATCTACAACGTCCTCGTTCGTTTTTATCCGCCTCGATGGTCTCCGCAGACCACTGGAGCGACCTTTAATAATTCCTTTTAAGGTTCTGGGGCTTATGGACCGCGACTTTATTGTGGACCGGCACGGTAACCGAGACGCCTTTACGATTGACCCGCTCAGGCTTGACCACGTGAAACCTGCGCTCGATGTAGACCCTCTCTTGTCTGCTGGCGAACCAAACCAGCCCAGAATAGAGGATCCGCCTGCTTCCAACAGCCCTGACCTTAAGCATCACCATCCATCCAGGCCTTCAACTTCAGCTTTGCCGTTTCCCATCGGACCGACCGTCACACCT
Source organism: Dicrocoelium dendriticum (assembly GCA_944474145.2). NCBI lineage: Eukaryota > Metazoa > Platyhelminthes > Trematoda > Plagiorchiida > Dicrocoeliidae > Dicrocoelium > Dicrocoelium dendriticum. Next base: position 4,043,689 of record OX104062.1, read on the forward strand.
GCAGCGGTTCCACAAACGTCGCGATGCGACAGGACGTCCAAGGTGGCGTCTTCTTCTGATCCGCACACGGCGACTAGGTCGAGTAGGCGCGTCTTTTGGCCAGCGAGATTAAGGGATCAGTGTTATCTTCACATTTCCTGCTTTCCTTTTCCTTCTTGGCCAACAACGTACAAAAACCCGAAACGAAACAAACAAGCATTTGTGAACCCCATAAACGCAAAACCTTTTAAAGTTATCAAGAAAGAGGAAGACGTGTTGAAAACACAGAAAACGGGTTGCGTTCTGTTTGACGCCTACCTCAGCTGGTAAGCGTCGTGCTTACTTTTCCTTCGCCTTCACCGTTACGGCACTGGTTTCCGTTTATCCTCCGTGTATGAACCGGAAAAGAAGATGAGCCTGAGGCTAAAAGTTGTCCTTTATGTACTTGCAAACAATTGGTGATCAAGAACTTCCTCCATTTTGTGTTCCCGGTTCCTATAGTAAGGACACAGGTGGGAGCCTGATAGGCTCCGATCGGCTGGTTCCCCCGTCAGCTGCAACAATTTTCACTACCTGGTCTAGCAGAACGCTGGCCCGAAGTGGACAGTTCTCCGGCAGGTCGAAGGGTCAAGCACGGTTTCCCTTCTGTGAGGGGCTGTGTATTGACCTAGCGATGCCCTCGCATGACAGTGCAAACTATTCTAAAATATATTAAAATTATAGCTTTCTTATATATTAGGGAATTAGGTGGCTTGCTTCTTGTTCTTTGTTTCTTTGTTCTTGTTTGCTTAAAACACAAACACGTTATGCGCCTTTGGCGCGAGACTCGACTGCGAACCACGCTCTGTCCACGCACCCGACGCTCAACTATACGCTGCTTAGCTAACTCTCTACTGATGCCGCATTTTTAGTATTGGCTACCTCTTCTCCTGCTCAATAAACTTTTCCTTAGCTTAATGTCTGTGTGTTATGCCCATTGCCTTTGGTTAGGCGTCCGGTTTCGTAATGGATATATATAGCGCATGATCATCACGCGATAAATCTAGTTGTAATGCAGTACCAGTCGTACTTGAGATAACACGTACTTATATAACTAGTACTCCAATAGGAGGTGGGGTTGGTACTGTGATGGGATATTCAAGCGCCAGCAGAGCTTACAAGTCATTGAAAGCCAAAGGATACCGGGGATAGCTCAAAAAACGGGAAAGTAGTTAGCACGCAGAGCTGATTGCTCAATATGAGTAGAACAGATTATTGGGTCTGTAGCTACTAGAATGTTTACTTATTGAATCCCTGGAAGCAGTGAGAAAGCAGGAGACTGGTCAGACGAGGATTGATTAGGGTAGGCTTCGAAGATTTATTCTTCCAGTTGAAGAAAGAATGCAAACGGAGAAAGCGGAAAAGAAACGTAGCGTCGAGAAGAAAAAGCTACTATTGAGGGGTAGTGGAAGTGAGGTGAACAAGCCGTTGGGTCTGCCAATTCTTGATCTTTAATGTCTCAATGATGGGAAAATTGGAGACCATTGAGACGAAACTAGAATATCGCCTTATTGTGTTTGATCCGCAATATTTAGGTCGGCATACTAACATGGAGCGTCGACAGAAATATAGACGTTAAAGATGTAAGGTGATACAATAATAAAAATGAGTCAGGACCGGCAATGATCTTGACGTAACGGTTACAGGGCGTTGGGTCAGAAAAACGACAGAAGTCAGAAAGCAGGCAACCGTTCAGATGAAAATAGATAAGTCAACGCATTGATGCTTTGCCGCCAAATTAAGGTGCGATTAAAATTATGATGTGTTATCAGAAAAGAAATAGTTCGGGATGATGGAAGGTAAAGGGTAACAGGCTCGCAGGACGGACGAATGCAAGGGACGCCTATGGCAAATCATAGTCTGAGCCAGTTAGGCAAGCTTACAGAGTGGTCAGTAATGCTGTAGGTAAAGAGTGTGAAGTGTCTGTATAGATTTGGGCTGTCACGCCGCATTCTGTAGGCAGTTAATCTGAGGGAACATGGAGATCGGTGGCAAGGAAAAACTTTTAACGAGCCGGTGGCGTATTGCCTACAAGGGTCATTGAAAGTGAGGCTGCATTCGATATAATAACTTTCAAATAGGAAGGTAACTCGCCGAAAAGCGGAAAAGAAGACAGTGTCGTTCCTTTGTTGGCAGTAGTCCAGGAAAGCTCAGGTTATAATGCATGGAGCCAAGCTCCTACAATTGCAGGGCGGCTAGTGCAGTGCGGATAGGAATTGGGGAGGGGAGTCATGCGACTGAAACTTGAGGGCGGGTACGAACCGAAACATCCAGAGAATGGAACAAGCAAGTTGGAAACGCTGTTGCTTTAATACTCAGAAATGAATTATGCGATGTTTGAGTGGAAACATGTCTATAGTGATCAGGGCCTTGTTGCCAGAACTCGTCTTTGGTAATGAAGCTGCCCAGAATTTCCGCCACTTTGGGGACATTTAGTAATCATTTTATGGCAGAGGAGTATTTCACTGCCGTTTCTGACGTTTGAACTATTGCTGGTAGCTTGTTTCATACTTGCACATATCTATAGAGAAAGAAGTTTTAACCAATGTTGTTGAAAAGACAAAAACAAAAAAAAACAATAAAAAAAAATATTAAAAAAAACAGAAAAAAAAGAAAAAAAAAAACAAAAAAAAGAAAAAAAGAAAAAAAAAAATAAAAAAAAAAAAAAAAATAAAAATAAAAAAGAAAAAGAGAAAAAAAGAAAAAAAAAAAACAAAACACAAAAATGAAAAAAAAAAAAAAAAAAAAAAAAAAAAGAAAGAAAAAAAAAAATAAAAAAAGTAGAGTATAAAAAAAAAAGAAAAAAACAGAAAAAAAAAATAAAGAAAGTAAATAAAAAAAAAAAAAAAAAAAAAGCAAAAATAAATAAAAAACTCCCAAACAATAATACAATCAGAAAGGATTAAAGAAAGTCTTAAAAAAAAAAAAAGTCTCCTATTACCCTTACCAAAAACGACACCAGAATGACCGTCAACCACATCATAAAAGACAAAACATAATTCATCCTCCAAAACACCAAAAAAGACACAGACTAAAAAAACAAAAACCCTAATATAACTCCCTCACTTCACCACAGCCGCGCAGAAACCCCCACCCAAAAATATACAACACCTAACCCTAGTACAAAAGAGAGAGACCCCATACTTCTAGTCCCTACTACCACCGAACTAGACAAGGAGAAAACATTAACCACCCGCCTCCTCCTACCGTATCGCTCCAATCCGTTACATTCCCATAACACATTTCCCAATCCCCGCCCCACCCACATCACTCCACACCCATGACACAAGAAAAACATTATGATATCATGACACCCCTTAACCTATCATCCCCCATAAAACACCACAACCTACGATCCAGTTCCAAACTTATAACACACAATTCCTACCAACCCCTGCGGTCCACTCC
>OX104062.1:4047613-4089716 GCA_944474145.2 Dicrocoelium dendriticum
CTGAGAAGCTTAAGGTACCATCCCTTATGTTTGCAGATGACTTAAAATTTTGGAATACAGTGAGCGATTCTGCTATGCCCACGGCCTTACAGACAATTCTCGACAAGCATTGGAAGTGGTCAGAACTGTGGCAGATACCAGTCAATCTTGCAAAGTGTTCGGTCCTGCGCAAAAACTTTTTACGTACTTGCAGGAAATGTATTGCGTCAAGTGACTGAACAAACCGACTTGGGTATCTCGTTATCCTCTGACTTCAAATCCAGCGAGAACTAGACAAATGCTACTTGCAAGGGTTTCCGAATGCTGTGGATGACGCGCAGGTCATTCGGCATTATAACAAATGAAATGTTCGTTATATTGTTCTCAGCCTTCGTTAGGCCATACTTGGAGTACTGCGTGCAGGCCTGTCCTCCATGCTAAAGACGCGATAAGATGACACTTGAAAGAGTTCTTATGGTTGGTACAAACCTGGTACAAGGATTGAGGCATCTCTCGTATCCCGATAGGCTGCTCAGGTTGCAGATGTTTTCGCTGCATAATTGGCGCCTTCGGGGAGACCCAATTCCCACCTACCGTATATTGACCAACAAGATTGGGCCTGATCTAACTGGACTGTTCCAGCCGGCTCACATGCCATCTCTTCGTGATCATCCTCTGAAGTTGCAAAAGCCTAGATCAGACCACGGTAGAGCTGACTTTCGTTTGTCACGCAGGTCATCGACTCATGGAACGCACTACCCAGCGAAGTAGTTTTAGCACCAACGGTGAAGGAATTCGAACATTTGACTCAACGCCCTTGGATTACAGTTTCAGACCTTTCCGTTTGGTTCTTAACTTCTACATCTATTTTCTTGGCTTCTCACATCTATTACTATTATGGTCTTAACCACACTTTCTCTCCTGTACTACAATTACCATTATTTTGCTTTGTTGATTCTCTTCATTTGATTCTCTTTATTTATTCTCTTCACGTGGCCGGTACGGTGGGGACTGCTAGTGCAGGCCGCGTGGGCATTGATTGGTTGACCGTTATTTGATTCGTGGGTATTGATTTGGCTCTTCGCGGCTTCAAATCGCTCCCGCGAACTCCATCCTGGTTCAACGACGCATTGAAGAAGGAACACACATGGAAATCCTCCTACCGTTCCTGTTCAACTTGAACTTGCCTTGAAGTAAAATTGTTTACATCACACCTTTGCTTGTTCGTTGACTTCTTCTGTCACTAGGTATCCACTGGCAATTGGTAAGCCTAATCCGAATGCCTTTGCTGGCCAATTATACCCACAGTCCTAGCGCTACTATCTGTCGCTCTTCTTATCTTCCTCACTTCTGCAGTTATTCGCCGTATGCTCCATGTCCCCTCTGCGCAGATCTTGAGCTTGTTGGGATACACTCCTCGTCTCTCCGTCGTATATTCTCCTGGAATGTTTATCACTTACCTCCACTGGCATGTTGATGCATTCAGTGACCCTATAGGCATACACAAGTGACTAAGCGTCTGATGCGAATGGCTAGTTCTGGCCATTGACAGGGTTTCCCAACGCCACCATCGATGGGTCGTCTTAAATTCGGCACCTCTGATTAGAAGTAGCTAGTGGTCATAGACTACACACATATGCGAGAACCCAGTGCACGTTAGGAGGCACTCCGTATCTCAATAACCTTTATTCCTTTGGAATATCAGCATTCCATCTTTCCGCTGCCCTACCGCCAACTGACCTTTAGATCTCTCTCGCAGCAACCTATTTATTTTCACTTACTCTGCACTCCCTATCGTAATACGCTAGCTACTTGCTGTCCATGCACCTTGCAATCACTACCAATATTCTAACTCTCTTAGCTCTTCCGCACGCAAGTTTGGCTCATGCTAAACCGAGACTTCGTAGATTACTTACTGGTACAACTTTCTCGTCTCTACGCAGGCGCCAGCAATCCACCTATACGGCTAATGATTCTATAGGATATTCAAAAGGCAATTTCAGCATAATTATTGTTGCACGGTGTACATGCTTTTGTCTCAAGACCAAATGTTGTAACATAAGACATTGTTAAATGTTTAACTCCATGCCTGTTTTTGCGGTCTTCTCTCGGCTGTCCCACACGTTCCCTTTTCTCCGAGGTCCGGAGGTTTTTGGAGACCTGGGATTGAACTGAGGAACAATTTTCGCTCAAGACGGACATAACCACCGACAAGGACTTACATGGAGCATGGTTGAACACTAAAAGGATCCACCTACAATCATCAACATCTTTGTCCAGTATGGAGAACTTGACACATCTTCATACTTCCATGCATTATTAATCTGAAAAATCCAGCCAGCAGATAATTTGCTCTTTTGCTCACCTGGACATACAACAAGACGACTATTGGCGATGCCCCCTCCTCAACTAGCCTCAACAATCATGGTGGCTCCGAGCATATTACCCATCCAACTAAAGAGAGGAAATTAGGCGCCATTTGTCTGCGAATAACCGAAAATGAAATCAGTCATCAAACGGCTTTGCCAGTCACACATTAATGTTCAAAATGCTTTACGGCAGTGTTGGAGGACGTGGTGGGTTTTTTAGAAAATTGTTCATATGTCCGTGCTTGGAACTGTGCAATAGTGAAGATGCGAAACGATTTGGTTGTAGTGGGATCGGGATCCATTTTTTGGACATAAGCGCTCTGTCATATAGTGCATTCGTACCTCGAAAAATAATAGATTGATAATCCTGAATGATCCATTGGAAGATAATTGAAGAGCACGTCAAAATGATGACGCTAATTGATCTGCCAGTGTGAAGTTATGGGCTGTGACTTTATTTGGTGGCGAGTCACATTCGCCACGTTACAATGTTGTTAAATGGACCTATGTGGCTTTTCATAGGGAGAACGCTTGCCAGGCGAAAACCCACCACGTCTTGAAACATAGCCGCCGATCCATTGAACGGCAAGTTGTAACTGGTTGTTTCTTGTTGAACGTTTGCTTTCTCCGTTATTCGCAGCCAAGTCGCGTCCCAATTTTCTGCAAGCTGATGCGTTAGGCGAGTGGCCACTGCGTGCCTGGGTCCAGTCCTGTGCCAGATCCGTACATAAAGCTTAAGCACAAGCAACTTTACTTCGCCGTTTCCAACTACTATCTGTATGTATACCGTAATATATATGTCATTCTGTCGATAAAGAGTGCACTATAAACGTTCTAGGCCCAAGAACCGGATATTTGACTCCACTTCCTCTCTTGGCCCCGTATACATAGTTTTATCTGGTATACATTTGCCTATCACTACCTGCTCAGCTGGTTGGTTGAGCTCAGCTGGTTTGTTGACTTCTTCTGTGCCACCGTAGGATCCAGTAGTAACTGAAGGCTTAAACCAAACTCTATTTCTGCCTAGTCATCTCTCTTCTAGCGCGCCGTTTTGCGTTGTCCTTCTTATTTGCGTTAACTCTTCTTGGCAGCAGCTAGTCATAGTTGGCCCGCTGTAGCTCAGAAGGAGCCAATCCTTTACTCACCAGGCTTCATTTTTCTGAAAAGGCTGTCTCACCAATCTTCGCTCACCTGTTGTTTTATTCATTGAAGCTGCAGGCATTCAGTAGTGGTAAAACGTCCTGATGATATGGCTACACCAGCCTCTGATACATCCTTTTCTAGAGCCACAATCTCTGCTTAGTGGCAGCTGGTCGCTGTAGGCTCAATCCAACTCTGCGGATACCCGGAGCTCGCTAAGGGTCACTCCTTCCCTACAACATTTATTCCCTTGGTATATTTTGATCACAGCTCAGCCGGTTTGTTGTCCTATCCTTTGACACTAGTTATTCAGTAGTAAGTAGAATGAGTTACCTAACAAGCCCTTAGCCACTGAAACTCGGTCCTTTAGCGCCATCTCTCGATCGTCTTACCTGCAACCATTATTCTTCCGTGCATATCCATTTAATCTTAGCCTGCTTCTAGTACGCTCAGCTTCCTATCTTCATATAACTATGTATCTACTAGTCATTATATGTCTGAGATTATCCTCATCACGTGGAGTATATATAAATATGGCCACATCGTCACTGTATCTTTTGGTTTCCGATAACAATCAATCGTGACTAACTACCCACCTTCTGGTCTCAGGTTGAATTCTAACGCCGTTAGCTGGTACTTCGTGAATTGCTTACCAGAACCCTGTTCTTCATCCTCATGTGCATGAAAGTATTTTACCCAATAGGCCATGCCTTCTGCAGAATTAAAAACATTTTCTGCGTAATAACTGTTGCACATTGTACACCAGTTGTCACGAGCAAATGTCCTAAAGTAGGATTTCCCAATGCTTGGTACAATGACTGTCCTTTTTGGTCTTCTCTCGGCCTGTTCCTCTCTTCCCTTTTCTCTGAGCTCGTGAACATCTGAGAGATCCGGGATTGAACTGAGGAACTGCCTCCGTCTGGGCTGGATCAAAATAACCTACAAGTGCTTACCTGAACCATGGCTTCACACAAAAACCAAGCTCTGCTCAAAACAACTCCACCACCGATGTCCATTGAGGGTAGCTGGACACGAATCCTTCACACCACAGCAAATATACTTAATCAGAGAAGGTGAGACCCCATACTCTGCAAATTCTACTTATCTGTAAAATCGTAATTTCTTCTCGACTGACCTCAAAGTCCATGTTGCAATCTGACTGTGCCATTTGTCCAACCAACAGAGGAGTCACGCTACTGCGAATAACTAAAGGAACTAATGCTTTGTAACCAGCTTTGCCAGTTGCACAGGACCGCTAATAGCAAGCGACGACAGTGTTCCAGGACGTGGTTGGTTTTCGCCTGGCAAGCTTTCTCCCCATACAAAACCACAAAAGTCCGTTTATCAACACTGTGACGTGGCGGATGTGACTCGTCACTGAACAAAGTCACTGCCCGCTTTTACACACTGGAATATCGACTAGCCATTTTTGATATTCTACATACAGGTACAACAGAGTTACTCTTTCTTCACATACTGCCCCGTTCTAATCACTGTGCGGTTTTTATTTACTCGATGCACACTTGAAACCATTTTACTGGCACTCCACTGTTGACTTTGCTCCTCATGTATGCTTCGAAGGTTTCTGCAAATTGTACAACTTTGGCCACAGCCAATTATGTTGCGCCAAATATTTGCTTGTAAATTTTGATCATACCTTAGTTGGTATGGCTCGATGAATTCGGGAATAAAATATTTATTTATTTATTTTATTTATTTATTTATTAGACAGGCCCCGGTTCCCTTACTTTAACTGCTTTTGCTATCAAAACATTTGTATTTTAGATTCCATTAAACTGGCATGAATGCTGACCAGCGACACTGAGCCTCCTGTCACACTGGCTGACTGGACATCCAAAATCTTTTGACCACCACTTCGCCTTTTCTCGGCCACCGGTGCATTAGTTAGCTTGTAGCTGGCACCAAAGCCTACCATTCGTTAAGCGTAAAGTTGGGTGAACCATCAGCTCCCAAACTTTTAATACCCTACGCTTGATATACCTTACCACTCTTTGCTTAGTGTTCTAGACCTCTTTTGCCAAGAAAACCGCCAATGAACTAGCTGGTGCAACAGTATAGTACCAGATAATATTGACACCTGGATGAACACCGCTGGTATTTGCTTCAGAACTTAAAGTTGAAGAGAACTAGCTCGAAATTAAGAAACGGACCGTACAATGGCAGGCAGCAACACATGAGGTAGAAGAATCTCTCATGTTCGAGTAAGCTCAATCCCCAGAATTAGAGTTCGTGATATCCCACCAACGCAGGTCCAAATGGATTTCACGCCCCGAAGCATTTTGATATACTGCTTAATTTTCCGAGACTTATTGCTTTATTGTTAGTGAAAGATTCCTCTATCTCCCTGACTTTAGAGACATAGCCTCCTGAATACAGAAATCGGATCTAAGGTTTAAAAAATCTTGCGATGTTTATCTGTGATATGCGTGCATATTCCAGGCCAAGACATGTCAAATGATCCTAACCGTCTATTGTGGTATTCAGGTAGACCTGACTCATGCAGCCTTGATATAAAATTCAGCACCACTCAGAAGCCTAGATAATACTAAAATTTATGTTCTTGGCGCTATATGTGGCTCAATATCCACTGAAAATGGTACATTGTGGCCTTCTGACCGTGGGTTAATTATAAGTTGTCCTGAAGTTCGTTTCAGACATAATATTTCCCAATTGATTTCAAGAGTTTTCTCGTAAGATTACCTCTTGTAGCGACGCGTACTCGTGGCTAGCTGACGAGCATACTTCGCATCGTAACAGGGAGTTTTGGGACTACCGAAAAAGAAAGCGCCAGGAAAACGCAATGGTTTTCCATATACTACCTTTGCGCTAGACATACGTACATTGGCCTTCAGGGCTGCTCGGCTTCCCAGGTGGACCATAGGCAGCAGCTCTGTGCAACTCAGCGCATTGGCGGCGCCAAGTAAGGCCTGCAGCTGTCGGTGGAGTCGTTCCACCATGCACTTCGCCTGCGGACGATAGGCGGTCGTGCGAATGCGTCGGCATCCAATGAGTTTAAGTAGGTCGCTAAAGGTCGAACATTCGAATTTCGAACTGCGGTCTATCGTCGCTGTGGCTGGACAGCCGTGTGAAGCGACCTAGCGCTCGAAGTAAGCGAGCGGTATGGTTTCCTCAGCTACGTCAGGGCTACCAACGGCTTCGGGCCAACAGGTACAACAATGGATCATGCTAAAACTCTATACCATTCCTTTTAACAAGACAAGAGGTCCTGCTGTGTCGGAGTGGACGTTTGAAAGTCGCGCTGTAGCGGACGAAAAGCGACCAAGCGGAGCGAACATTTGCCGATGGATCATGGCTTGTTGACAGATGAGACTGCAGCATGCCCAGCGCGTAAGATTGTTTTTCATCCACGGGCAAATGTATCTCTCGGAGACAGGTTTACCAGTTGCTTTAATGCCTGGGTGAGCGATATTGAGGAGGTGGTCGAAAAAGATGCAGCGGAACGTTTCTGGAATGGCAGGTCTAGGTCGTAGGGTAGGTGTGCCGCGTTAAATAGTACCATCAGATGGCGGCAAAGGGTGTGGTGATACCTACAAGGAAGGATCACAGAGTTTGGAAAGTTTTTAGTCGTTTAATTGTGCGGCGGCCATAGCAGAAATATCGATTATCTGCTCTGCAGAGCCGATTGTAATCACACTTAAAAGAGCATCAGCAACGACGTTTTGCTGACCAGAAATGTGTCGGATATAAGTCGAGAATTAAGCAATGCAATCCAGCTGACGAATCTCGCGCGGTGATTGTTGAGCTGATTGGTTTCGGAATGTGTAGATAAGCGGCATGTGGTCGGTAAAGATACTGAAGGTTTTACCTTCAAGTACATGTCTAAATTCGAACGGTAGACTAACTGGCCAGCAGTTTGAGTCTGAACCCGCTTTACTTGACTTTGGCAGGTTGTAGGCGTCGGCAGTCAAAAGCAAACGGTTTCCAGCATCCATTTGCAGGTTGCTGTAAGATGGCGCCAATGGCGATATCCAGTGCATCAACAGCAAAACTGAGCGGAGCGTTCAGATGGAAATACGAAAGCGTGACGGCTTTGGCTAAGGCTTCTTCACTGGTCATAAATTCTTCGGTGGCAGTTGCAGTAAGTTACACCTGACCGCTTTTGTGTCCACTAAGTAGGTCTCTTAGTAAACTTGGTAAATAGTCACAGAGTGCAAGTAAACGCCGATCCTAGTGGAGCACACAGTTGAAATAGCGAAAAGCGGCCAACGTAGTCTGGACAGGAACGTCCTCGATGACGCGGACTCTATAGTCTAGAGGCCGTGTGCCATACTGCTCAACATGGTGACTACGAACTTCAAAGGAAGGATGCTGCAGTACGCATTGGTCAGCGTTGACAGTAATGCTAGTAACGGCCAGCCAAGCGAAAAGAATTTTGAGGTGTTCTGTCTGTTGTTCTTTAGAAGCACTTGCAACTAGGTTATACTCGATGTTTGGATAGACGAAATCTACGCCTCTAGTGACTGTATCGATCAACTGTTGAGAAGACTGGGCAGCGTTGCGGTGATAGAAAGGCGTACGCAAAAAGTTTAAGAGCCCAAACGGCGTGATAACGGCAACCTTCGGTACTTCTTCCTCAGCGACCGGAATCTGGTGATAGGCGCCAACAAGAGCGATTTGCGAGAACACTTATGTGCCGTGCCTGCTTGCCCTGATGTCCTGAATATGAGGAATAGGGTGGCGGTCAGGAACAGTAAAGTTATTGGGCGCACGGTATTCACCACATGGACGCCAATCCCCTGACATTTTGTGCAACTTGTGGAGCGATGACGACCACGGGTTGTTAAACTGGCGAACAAAGCCTAGTTAACGCATGGGCTAGAATGCTGCGAGAGCAACGTTTATCGTGTCAGGGGTCATCCGCCTTATTTTGCAAAAACAAGCGGACCTTTGCTAATGATGTTATGTTTATCAATTTCAGTGGCGGACGGAACCCGTGCCAATGCAGGGGAGGCTTGCGGGAACTCGGTATAAAGCATCTGCCTGACAGGTGAGCTCGGTTGGTTGGCGTATACAGAAATGATTGACTCAATATCGGTCAAAATACCTATAACTGTCAGCTTTATTTGACTCTCAAGCAGGCGGTGTTGCTCCGCGTCAAAGAGCAAATTGAAGTGCTGCAGAAAGTCAAGGCCGAGGGGTTGCGTCTGGACAGTGGCTGGTTAGCCGAACAACCACCTCGTGATGCCAGCTGAGTGAATCGGGTTAACACCTTTCCAGCAAATAATTCGGCCGCAGTGTTCCATGATGTGATGGGGTTTCGCTTGACAAGCGTTCTCTGTATAAAAAGCCACAAATGCCCGTTTAACAACACTGTGATGTGGCGGTTGTGACCCGCTATCAACTAAAGTCACCCACTGCTTATTCGGACAACCGCTTAAGTCTACAGCCACCAGGCATCCATACAACACTGGCGACACTTTAATGCACTTTCAAAAGGACAGCAAAGCATTCACAAATTCAATAAATACGCTGAACACGCCCACCTGTACACTTACATGCATACATTTCTCGACGTAGGCGAAAATCCCATTGTTCCATTGTACATTAACTGCTCAAATTTTGTACTTTAAACAATATCATGCCTATGCATGCGTGCAACGCTCAGTCGAGAATGAACATTTTGTTTATTTTAATTATTTACTTAAAAGGATTAACTGTTACCCCTACTCTGAGGGACGGCTAGACTTGTTCCCTCATTAGTGTTATAGCCTTGTTCTTATATTTATTTTACGCCCTAATCCCAAAGCGACGATTAATCAGGTACCGCCCAGTTGGCCTCCTACTCAATGAACACATTTGGCCTTCGGAGACATCCCTTCTCCTGGTACGGCTGACTTAATGGTTCTGTACACATTACGTGGTGAGGCTCGTGGGCTGTTCCAAGCTTTACAAATAAACCCTTCTCATCCAGACCCTAACCTTTACTTATATCGCTTTCTGTTTTCATTCCTTTTTCAAACGGACGACCGGCTTCACTGCCTTGCCGTGATCTTGTCTTACCTGACCAGCCTGTCTCTACCTGCCTGCTCCTATGCTACTGAGAACTAAGCGGTATACGCTCCGCCGACTAAGCATGATATTTCCCTGACGTCTGGAGCCTGCTTGACTTGCCCACCATTTATTGTTAGCACTTTTCTCACCTTTACTGTGTGTCCTTATGCAAACGCGCTGACTAATCAAATCTTACCCGATCGACATCCTACTCTTTGGATTCATGCAGACTTCTGAGACGTCACCTCACTTGGTTCGGTTGATTCTACTATCACTTTACACTACCTGGATAGCCCCGCGGGCTTCTCCTACCCTTCGTCAATAAACCTTTCTCATTCTGACGTTAACTAATTTATCGCGCTCTGGTTTCATTTCTTCTTCAATTGGAGCACCAGATCTCATTGACCTGCGACGCTCTAGTCCCAATGACCAGTCTCTTTCACTCTGACTGTTCCTATGCTCCCCAGACTTAAGCGGCATACGCTATGCACATTCAACGCTCTGGTTCCCCTACCCATAGAGGCTGCAAGAATCGTTCACCCTCTATTGTTACAGCCTTCTTTCCTTTATTGCACGTGCTATTTCTACGCGTCGACTAATCCAGTCTTGCCAGATTGGCCACTTGTTATCCGAGTTCACTCAGAGCTCTTCGACTTTACAAATCCTGGTTCGGCTGACGCAAAGTTTTATTTACATCACCTGGAAAGCCTCGCAGGCTCCTCCACTCTCTATAAATAAACGCTTCTCATCCCCTTCCTAACCTTTGCTTATTATGTTCTACGTTCTCAAGCTTCCTTCCAACGGAGGACCAGTTCTTACTACCCTGCTGTGGGTCCAGTCTTATTTGGCCCGTCCACAGTTTTTCTCACCACAATTGTACGAATCAAGCCCAGTGCGCCGACTAATCTATTCTTATCTGTACGTCCTTCTGTCCTTCTATAACTGCTAGATGTCATTGCCATTTTCGACCAGGATCTGGCAGCTACTTCGCTCTCTTCCACATGCGTCTTGACCCCTGTTGCTTCTTTTTCGCTTATCCATGGCCCTTACTTATGGCGCTCCATTTTTCTTCCCACGTCTTAAACTCATTGCGTCTATCCAAGTTATCCTCGTGCGTAGGGTTTCCTCCGCTCCGACCTCGCTCCTGATAACTGGCGGCACTCCGACCATTGCTAAGTGTTTATTGACTAGTACTTTCATTAGTATGCTCATTTTACCATGCTTTATATGCCGCTGCTCTTTACCTTATGTTCGCATTTGTCTCTTTGTGAGAACGTACGTGGCATTACGACGCCCAATGCACGGCAGTTTAGGCCCCTGTGACCCTTTTCTCTAGATTCTGACGGCTTTTGGACTGTGAAATAATAAGCGCTTTAGCGTAATTACTCTTACGAATTATTCTCGCCCTACTGCCATCCGCAATTATCTGCTCCCAGCCGATCTTTGAATTTCCTTTTTTGATACGTTGCTTTACCTATTTCGCTCCCACATTCGGTCTCAACAAAGTTGTCCTTAGTTTCACCTAAGATGCCTCTCGCATTCGGACTGCTGTCATCATCATCACTTTGCCTGTTTCTCTCCAGCCATCGCATCATTCGCTTAACTTTTGTAAGCACGCTTTGTCATATCGGTCTCTTGAACCTACGCGTGCAGAACATTCTTCCTACCTAGTAGTTGTATTCTGAGTCACACTAGCGACGTGATGTAAAGAACGCGCTTGCAAGTCATATATACTAAACAAAATTACATAACTTTAAATGTATTATGGGCATCGTTGCGCCCCACCAGTCTGTGCTAGTGTTTCTTGAGTCATTGCTGTCTCTCTGTTTGGCTGCCTCTTGTCCGTTGCCCGCTTTTTCCCAAGAGTACCACAGTTACATCTGCAAAAACAAGAAGGTTTATCCGCTAGTACTGGTAGTCCCATCCTCAATAGCTAGCTGTTTTAAACGCTTGATCCTTTCTCCGGGAGATGGTGACACTAAAATGACATGATCATAGTATTACAGAAAGTTAACCAGGAATTGTTGGAAGTGTCACCATCTCCCGGAGAAAGGATCAAGCGTTTAAAACAGCTAGCTATTGAAGCAATTCCGAATCCACTTTGCGGAAAATGGCATTTTCGCCTGTTATGGACATATTCAACCACAAGTAATAACTGCACTCACCTTCCCCATGACAAGTCCAATGTGGATAGCTAGATACGGTTTGCGAGCCGGGTAAGAATATAGTAGAAACAGCCGGCCTCGATTGACAATGTGTTCGCTCACCTGCATCATTCCTCAAGCGACTCTGCGACTCCTCTGCAACATTGACAGGCTTCAACAACTGCTGCGGGATCATTACTAAGCCATTGGACCAACCAAGGAAAAGAATTTTGGCTGTCAGCCGACTGCAAATGATAGAGTGTGAAATATATAAATAAATAGTAAATTCTCGAATTTGCCGAGACACACCAAAACAGGCAGCATCAACATTTACATGTAATTATGTTTCGCAACAAACACGTTGCTGAGTATGTAATCGGTAGTAAGCCGAAAGTTGTAGAGGCTTTGGAAGTTGTAAAATTAATCATGCGGAATAAAGTCGTCAATGCATCACGACACGTTGGGTTCTAGAATGCGTAGTGTACACAGTCTGGGCATTACATGTGTAGTGAAAACGATATATGTACGCAGGGTGTAGCTTACTCATGAATATGTCAGGAAAACATTAAATCGTGATTCTAGTCGACTTGCCAGTATGTGGTTGTGGGCAGTGACTTTATTCAATGGCGAGTCATATCCGCCACGTCGCAGTGTTCTTAAGCGGATATTTGTAGCCTTTTAAAGGAAGAACGCTTGCCAGGCGAAAGCCCACCGTCCTGAAACACTTCCAGAAATCCGTTTGTACACTAATGTAAAACTGGCAGAGCAGCTTGCCGCCTGATTTTACCCTCGGTTATCCGCAGTCAGTTGACTTCAAATTTCCCCTGTTAGCTGATCAGGTATCTTTGGTCGGGGCGGCCATAATGGCTGAGGCCCATGGAGGGTGGGACCCTCACGAAGCGTCATCTTTGTGAGTATCCGGGTGAGCAAAACGTCAGTTTCTTGTGTCTGGAGTTTTCAGGTTTATGTATACTTTTCAGGAGTGTGAAGTCCTCGTGTTCAGCTACCATGACTAGACAACGGTCGTGGTGTGAGTGCATTTGTATCCATTTGTTGTACAGCCATGTTCTTTGTAGGTCCTTGTGGGTTATGTCCGGTCCCAGGCACCAACGCTTTCTCTGTTCATTCTTAGATACCCAAGAAGTTCCGGACCTCGGAGAAAAGGGAATGTGAGAGACAAACAAGGCCGCAAAGAACAGGCGTGGGAACAACCATTGTTTAAGTCCTATTGTATAACATTTAGTGGAAACAAGTGATGTACAATGTGCAACAATGAGTGTGCTGAAAGTGTCTCTTGTATGTTCTACAAAAGCAATGGCCCTATAGGTGGGTTGCTACCATGTACATGTGATACAGAGCGTTGCGCCATTGAGCAACAAACACAGTGTCGGTTTGCTATGGTGCAACTATTGCGTGAGAAGACAGAAATCAGAATATAAAGACCAGCAGGTAGCTAACTTACTTTGATAGGGTGCGCAGAATAAGTAAGTGAAAGTATAAATGGCTTGCGATGAAATAGATTCAAAGGTCAAATGGTGGTAAGTCAGTGGATAGATAGGATTCAAGCGCTGAGTGAAAAGCTTTTAGGGATCAAGCCAGAAAGACGACAAGAGGGTATTAAGATTATGGTGCTATAGCAGACTGAGATGGGCAAAGCCTGTGAGAGCGCTTACCTCCTACATAAGTAAGTGTCGAAACATTTGCTGCAAAAACGGACACAGAACACCAGGTGTAAAACGAATGATTGGTAGAAGTGAAGTAGTAAATATCAGTTGAAGGAAAGCGAACGTGCGGAACAAATGTATACATGACGTCGCGCAGCGAAACGAGTTATTCCAGGGTGCTTAGAAAATAGTATTATAGCATGCTGACCCAGGAAAAGCCAGTGAGGCTGTTGGATTCATACAAGGGTAAGTGTCGCAAACATTGCAGCGAGTAAGTGAAAAATAAACACCTATAAATAAGAAGCTAACGGGCGTCAGTGTACTGACAAGATGAGAGGAATGATGAAGTACAAAGCTAAGAAAGGTTAATTGACGGAAGGGCAGCGAATAGCCAGAATGCAAGTGTACATTAAGGTTGCTGAGGATATCAGAATCTGAGGACTGACCGCAGCAGCTAGAGTGGTAGGATAATAGTACCGAGCTGGATAGAGCCATGGAATGCTAGCCCCAGACTTGGAGGATTGGAGGCAAAATGCCTGAGACAATAAAGCAAGTAAGGGATAAATAAAGATTTAGAAATGTGAGGTAGAATAGCGGCTTGCGCTGAATACATGGGTATCCTTGAACGACAGAAGCAAGCTAAGAGAAGTTTCGTGATAGGGCAGAGAACGAGATAAACGCAATGATACAACGAGATGGTTAAATAGTTCAGTGCATAATAGACTAAGACGCATCGATGCGCAGCTAATGAAATCATGCTAAGGTGCTAACGGAATATAAGTATAAAACCTGAGCCGGGAGGTGCCAGTGAGAGAGCTGAACTACAATCAATTAGGTGTCGCAGATGAGTGGGTGACAGCTGTGCATCTAACCAGGAAGCCTGTGCCGGGAAAAGCCGGTGAGAGACCTGGACTTCAGTATAAGTAGGGATCATACACGTAGCGAGTAATAGATAAACGAACGTCTAGAAAGGAGCGCTGTGCGCTGACTACTTGAGTTATGTTTGCTCTACAGAAGAGAGCTGAGAAAGGATTAATGAAGATAGGACAGCAACCGGATGATGCGCAAGCATGCAATACGGCAGTTAGATAGTTCAGAGCGTAGAGGCTAAGACACAGAGACGCGCAGATAAGCCAGTTATGCTAGGGTGCTAATGAGATAAATAGGTTGCTGCTGGAGAGATCTAAAGTTTAAATGGCGGTAAGGCAGCGGTAAGGTTGGATGCAGATAGTCTAAATGAATAAAGGTTATTGAGATACGGAGTGGCTTCTAACAACTTCAACATATTCGCAGATGCATTGGGCCTACGACCACTAGCTGCTTACTAAACAGAGGTGCCGAATTTAATATAATCGACAGATGATGGCGATAGGAAAGATTACCAGTGGCCAGATGTAGCCATTCCAATAAGACGCTTGATCCCTAGTGTATGCCTACGGGGTCGCAGGATGCGTCAACAAAATAGCGAACGTAAGTGATAGACATTCCGGGGGAATGTATGATGGAGAGACAAGGACTGTGTCCTAGCAAGCTCAAGATCTGCGCTGAAGGGACATGGAGCCTACGACGAATCTCTGCAAAATAGTGAGGAAGATAATAAGAGCGATAGATAGTGAAGCTAGGAGAGAGAGTATCAGTGGCCAGCAAGCGCATTCGGATACCTACAGTGACAGAAGTCAACAAACCAGCGAAGGTATGGGATGCAAACATTTCAAGAGAGTAAGAGTTGGAGAGATAAGGAGTGGCTCCTAGCGCAAAGATGCATACTACCTACAGTGACTCGCTGCAGCCGAAAAGTGATGACGTAGGTAATACGAAGTACTGATAATGATACTAGGAGGTCTATACGATGTATAGTCGACTAGCACTGCTGTTCAACGGAAGTTACGGCAGTGTTCCAGGACGTAGTGTGTTTTCGCCTGGCAAGCGTTCTCCCTATAAAAAGCTACAAATGTCCGCTTAACAACGCTGCAACGTGGCGGATGTGAATCGCCACAAGCTAAAGTCACAGCTAAACATTTCACACTGACGTAGTCCTCAGCCTTCTACATTCAACCTGTGGAACTGAGTTTACTATGATGAATGCTTTGATGGAGCACACATCATCCCGACTTCGTAATGGTTATTGGTTGCAACAAAACCTTGGCTGGGCTCCAGTGCTCACGTATCACTGCATGGCGAAATTATCCCCAACTTGTATCTTGCCTAATATTGCGCGCCACAGCGCCATCATGTTCCTTGGTCCGACTATTACCTGACGATATGCTCTTTCATATGGGCTACATCTTTCCGTTTATAACGTTCATTAAAACGAAATGTTTTAACATTTCATGGAAGCTATGCTTGTATGCATATTTGATCACACCTATACAGGTGTGGCTCGTTTTACCGAGAATATACCATTTATTTACTTATTTGTAGTTTAAACTCAAGTGCGTGTGAGCTATGTCCATACACACTAATGATGGTGCTGATTGATGCTCGCAATGAACTGGCTGGCGGCCTCCGATTTCGGAGTTGCCTCTCATTGTGGCAAGCGACAGGAATGCTGGGCCTACAGAGAGACGGTGGTTGGCTTGCACTGCACCACCACAGCTACATCCACACGCCCCATATCCAGTGTAAACCCTAATGAATAAGGCCGGGAGGCATATGGATGGAAGCCAAGTTTCATCAACTGGGTCGGCCCCCACTCCTTTACAGGCAAGCACATGCAGGCTGTAGTTGGGGAATCAAGCGCACACAAGCCGGTGGCTGGACCGAAGTCCGCTCCACACAGAGTGCATGGAACTACTGTTCGAACCTAGCACGGTCACGAGGTCGGTGCACCCTGTCCCCTCCAGCAATGACCAACTGTCTCTTAGAGCCAGTACGGACGAGGTAGTTGGAAATAGACAGGTAGGCACCTTATCAACATACACATCGAGCCCTGGCACATCGGGTATAGAGGCAACAACCAATCACTTATAACGAAACGCTTAAATAAAGGAACTCGGACAATGCATACAAACACGGAGAGCTAACCCTTCAATAAATGGGCATAAAGAATGATTACGTACTAATCCGCGATAAGTTCAAGAGGTCAGAAAACATATTTTAAGAAAATGCTGCAAAGCAGATATGTTTACGAAATAACTACCATTGGCTTCAGCAACGTGTGCAAGTTTATAGAAAATAATACAGGTAGATAATAATATGCGAAAGAAAAGCATAAAGATGAAATAGAAAAACCACCACCTGGAATAAATCGACTCGGCGTGCAAGCACGCGGCTGGTAAATATAATGCAGCATACCTACCAACGCAACGCCGGATCCGTCTACGTTCTCTGCAGGACCCGTCGTCACTTCGCTGATGGTCCCGATTGGCACGGCTCATGGCTCACTAGACCAGCCTGACTCAGGCACTCACGACCGCATGTGCTACAGCCCCATGCGCTCGTTGGCGATGAAGTACGACCCATCAGCGTAAGCAGCTTCGGCACGTACCGCTTCTTCTCTGCATGCATGAGGCTTTTCTCCCGCACTTCGGCACCGAACTTACTGATCAGCTCGCGCCGTGCACGCCGATGAACTGCCTTCGATTATCATGACCTACACTAAATAAATAGGTATATTTACAGACTGGCTAGAGGCTGCACCCTAAGGGGCTCAGATCAATTTTACATTATGCCTATCGCTCTTGCATGTTCCTCGTTGGCAATTACAAATGCATTGGCATTGTTTGCTGTACAGCTGATGGGGTCCTAGGCGCACAACTTGGTATAATTCTGTTTCCTTCAGGCGATATTGTGCTCCTTGATTTCCTTTGTTGTCAGAGTTGCGCATAGCCGTAGTTGTGCAGGTTTTCTTTGGAACATGATCCAATTCACCACAACTGCAGTTTAAATACTTTGGTCTAGTTTGGCCCCCTCAGTCACCAAAATTCTTGGTGCGCACATGGAAGAAAGGACAGTGGCGGAATTATAAAGAATAAGAAAGCTTAAAAATAACTTAGAGCAATGCAGTTTAAAATATAACGGGTTTGTTAAGAGACATACAAAGGCGGCATACTTCACTAGCAAGTTACAAATAACAAAAAATACAACTAAACTTTGCTTGCGCTGAATATGATCTCTGGCGGCAAAGTTTAACCTGTGTAAATCACAGTAAAAGAAGAAAATCATTCTAAGGCTACAATATTGCGTAAAGTAGTACAAAAATAAGCTACACGAACAAGTTGTAACCGCTAATTACGTTAAAAGTAATGGCAATGCAATACGTATAGTAGCTCACGAGTTATTCGCAATCGAATGGCGGCCTACGAATATGGGCCTTATTTTGCATTAAACCTGGCTTTCTGCCTTGCAAGCAGATATCAGGAAAAGAAAGGAAAATGTAAAATAAGGCGAAGCGGTATACGTTCTACCCAGACATACCTATCTAGAAATGCTGTTTATAGCCCATAATACCTCGCAACAACTAGTGCGACCTAGGTGGCCGACAAGCAAACTTTTCAGGCACTTATAGCAAATGTAAGCAAATAAGCAACAAGGTTGCGCGAACACTAGAAATCTAGTAAGGAATAGTATGTATACAAGTGAATACAGGACAACTTATAATTAACCCACGGTCAGAAGGCCGCAGTGTACCATTTTCAGTGGATACTGAGCCACATAAACCACTAGAAATATAATATTTAAGATTATTTTGGCCTCTGCGTGGTTCGGAAGTTTACATTAAGGCTTCGTGAACTACATCTACCTGAAAATATACAAGGAATATTTAGGATCATTTAACACGTTTTAACCTGGAAAATGCACACATTTCCTAGATAAACATCGCAGGTTTTATATCTTAGACCCGATTTTCTTTATTCATTAGGCTATGTTTCCAACACCAATGAGCTAGAGGAGCATTTCGCCAACGCTAAAGAAATGAATATTGGAAAATTTAGTAAACTGCTTCAGGGGGTGAAATCCAGTTGGGTCTCCGTTGGTGGGGCATTACCAACTCTAATTCTGGGGATTGAGCTTGTTAGAACATGGGGAAATATTATGCCCCATATGTCGATGCGCGGCTTGTTCGTTATGCTCGTGCTATTTATCTCCAATTTTGAGTTCTTAAGCAAGTACCAGCGGTGTCCATCCAGGTTGCAATGTTAAATATTACTATACTGTCTCACCAACTATTTCTTTAGTGGTTTTCCCGGCAAGGGCTGTCCAAGCATCCTAAGCAAAGCGTGATATGGTTTATCAAGAGTAAAATAGTAACAAAATAGTGGGAGCTGGTTGTTCATCCACCATTACGCATAACGCATGGAAGACTTTGGAGCCAGCTAAAAGCTAACTAACGCACGGGCGGCCAAGCTAAGACAAGTAATGGTCCAAAGATTCTGATGGTCCAGCCAATCAGTTTGACAGGGCCTCTCTGAACCTAGTTAGTTTACATGCCGGTGAAATGGAATCTGGAAATGCGAAGGTTTTAGTAGCAAATGCAGTTAAAGAAGAGGCTCTGATTTTCATGGTGCCTATCTACTAGTGTTGTTAATAGTGAAAGGCACACGTATACCAGATAAAGCTAAGTAGCTGGGGCCCAGGTAGGATAAGTGGAGAGCAAATTGTCTGCTGCTTGGGCCTAGAACTTTAAAGTGCTCACCTTGTCGACGAACTGAATGATATATATATATATATATATTCTTTTGCTTTATCCATACCGACAGTAGTTGGAATTGGCAGAGTAAGGTAGCTAGTGTTCAGGCTTAATGAAATCGCATCAAATAAGGCCAACTATCAACTGAACTCTACGAAGGTACACGAAGTTACATCTAGACCCCGTGTTTAGACGGTTTTAAATAAATAAATAAATAAACTTAATTCTCGACCATGCAAAGCACACCTTTACCGGCATGAACAGGTTTGGCTAACATAGTGTGATCAAAAATGTACAGAAAGCACCTGTTTGGCATAACAGTGAATGTAAGTGTATGGGTGTATATACGTAAGTAATTGTCCATGAATGTAGCTTGTATTTAAGAACGTGCCGCAGACTTTTTGACTGTTTGTTTTCGGCAGGAATGTGAGAAGGAGCGATTGAAGTCCGTGGGTCGGATACCATTTTCCGGATGTCCATGGCGAGTCACATCCGCCACGTCACACTGTTGATAAGCAGATATTTGTGGCTTCTTAAAGGGTGAACGCATGCCCGGCGAAAACCCACCGCGTCCTGGAACACTGCTGCCGAACTATTTGCTGGAACGGGTTAAACCCGAACCACCCAGCTGACACCAACAGGAGGTTGTTCGGCTAGCCAGCCAATTCTAATGCCAATCCTAGGTATGTCAACAGTACCAACAGCTTTCAACAACTTATGCAAAGCCTAGGTCTGGTGGGATGTCGTTACTTGGCGTACCTCAAGGGTCATAAGCCTGATATGTTTCCACGGACCCAGTGACCTAAGAAGTTGAAAAATGAGAAAAGTTAAAGCTGAAGACAATGATGGCAGATGTAGACAAGATGTAAGGATTGAAGTTTGCCTGCTCCGATGGCTTCGGCATTGCCCTGCAACACCCCATCTGATGTATGCCTACGGGTTTGCGAACCTGCCAGTCAGTAGGCTATGCAGTACTGTTTGTTACAATTTATAATCATTGACGAAGTGACCATTGTAAAAGAGATGCCCTACGGTTGTGGTTAGCAATTGGTCCATGCAGCCTTTGGACTAATGTGTCAGTGAGGGAACCGAAGCACGTCAGGATCTAATCGGTAATGGCCAAATGCATTTGGCATGCTGAATGCTAATGTTAGCACCTGTACGACGCGTGCGACTGATCCGAGTGAGACATCCCGGGGTTGTGATTGCAGTAATGGATAAGCAGAAAACGTGGGGGTCATTGATGGAGTTACTTCATGAAGAAGGCTACCGATTATTCCTTACAGGATGCTTTTTGGTGGCATCCACTTATCCCATCTTGTATTCATAAGGCGAATTGTCCATGAGAGAACTAAAGCAAGTCAAGAAGAGATCGTTGAAGACTAAAAGCATCTTGTACTCGAATTTTCATCCTTGAAACCTTGTGAGTTAATGCGTGGAATACCGCTAAAGTCTCTTAGGGGTTAAGACAGTAACGACAATGAAGGTGGATGTGTTGTGAGCTCAAGGTGCTTAGATGTCATACACTACCTAATAGGCGCCAACAAGCTACGTCAGGGCAAGTTACGAAGAAGCGGTCCTGCAAACCGCAGCAATACAGGATGCTTTGTTTAGTGTCAACAAATAGGAATCTAAGATGAAACTAAGATTAAACGAGTTCGCAGTCCCTTCTTTGCCCTTAGCTTGGGAATGGTGTGATCCTTGTTTCGGAGTTAAAATTCAGATGCCTCAGTTTAAGAAGTGATATTATTGTACAGCCTTCTATGAATTAGCTTATGTAAGAAGCAGGGGTTCGGGTTAATGCGTCTTTGCCATAGGGGCTGAATTCTAAGGTGTTCGCACCATTGTGGTTAACTCAGCGCTTTCTGTGATGGTGTCCACAGCTTCGCAAAGCGCTGCTATGTTGTTTCAAGCAGAAGACCGTCTTACTTCCGTATGTTGCTGCATATAAAAAAGAAATATTCTAGATGTGGCCGGCCGTGGCTCTTACAACGTTTTAGCCTTGCATCTGCGGTATTTATGTAACGGCGTATAAGGAAAGATAAGTCCCATACGCTTGCTACTTGATATTGAACATTTTGTGCAAAGTTGAGGATTATCGTGTAGCGCAAGCCCTGTTTTGTTGTCATGGCATTCAGTTTGATAGTGATGCCGTTTACTGTTAGGCACTCAGCAGGTATAGAAAATATGTGGGTCAAGACATTAGACTTTTGGGCGGAGAACGTTATTTGCCTGTGTCCGCACTACTTTTCAGTGCCTTAAGATCCTCCCAGATATTATTCCTTGCGGGTATTTCATGAACAGGATAAAGATTCAGACAACTTTTACGTCGTCAGCGAAGATGAAGCAGCGACCGTGCTGACGATCAACCGCTTTCGATTTCCATGATCTACAATCAAGATTAGAACGTGAGAGGCATACTTTAATCACGTCCTGGTAACGTAAATTTGGTTTCCTTACGTGCCGCTTCCCAATAATCAGCTAGACATATAATAGTTGTTTCGGTATCTGCGTTGAATCCATACGGATCACATGACCGAGCCACCTCAGGTGTCTCAGCAAAAGTATGCAGTTCACTGCGTACATTTCACTACGGCATAACACTTATGTGCCTGCAACCCTGTCGCACCAACCGATGCGCAAAGACCGTCGCAAGCACTGCTGATGGAACCGCTCGAGCTATCGCACGTCCCACCGGTACATCGTCCACGCTTCGCTGCCGTATAGAAGAACAGACAGCACCATTGATTTGTACACCATTAGTTTCGCGCTAATGGTAAGTTAACGTTTGTTCCACTCTCGATACGATACCTTGCTGAATGCCGCCGCTGCCTTCCACGCGCGGATATGAAGCTCACTGTGTATTTGCTGATCAGTCAACATCACAATCCCAAGGTAGCAGAAGCGGGAGGTGGTTTCCCATACTTCAGCACCAATGCTAGTTCGCGGCAATATTGAAGATTGCACCTCCGGTGAAGGCTGAAAGAGACAGACAGTTTTGCTTGTGTTGATGGTGAGCCCGAATTTGGCCGCTGTAGAAGCCAAGGCACTAGTCATGTGCTGCAACTCATCCGCGCAGTTTGCAAACAGCGCACAGTCGTCAGCAAACAGCAACATACGGATAGTTGTCTCACAGACTAGAGTTCTCACACCGAAACGACGGATGCTCAGCAACCCAGCATCAATACGGTGCTCCGCACGAACACCGTAAGCACAAGCCGCATCAAAATCAGAAGGTACCATGGCACGAAGCTATATAACCAACATAGCAATAGCTAAGCCAAGCCTTGCTTCACTCCAGGGACAACTACAAAGTCATCCAAGATCTCTTCACTCACTGCACCCTCACCCGCACATCACGGTGCAAACATTTAGTGCAACTCGGTCAACCTAACTTATCCAGCACCAGCTACAATGCCTCGCGGGCAACGGTAGCATATGCCTTGAGGAAAACGAGCAACAGGGTGTACAAAGGTTGGGGTCATTCACTGCACTTCTCCTGCAACTGACGAGCCGAAAACATCATATGTATAATGCTATGATTCTAACGGAATCCACACTTCTCTAAAGCCAACTTAGGCGCTACAACCTAACTGACGAAGGGGTTGTGCAAGATGCGTGCAATCAACTTGAACACACAACGCAGCAAGTTGATGCCGCGATAATAACAGCAGCATTGCTTGATCCCATTGCCTTTCTACAGTGGTAGCAAAAGGCATTCTTTTAGTTCAGGACCACCTCACCCTCAATCCACACGGGTTGCACCAAGTGGTGCAGCGCAGTCACCAACGCGGGTCCGCCATGTTTCAATACTTCAGGCGGGATCCCGTCTGCCCCGGCACACTTTCTGTTGCGTTAGCTGAGCCAGTGCCCCCTGCGTCTCATCCGGTGTCGGCTTGTTTGCCGGAAGCGCTTGCACAATGAACTATTAGTTTTTAAATAACATAATTTGAATCAAGTGGGATAACGCTGACGTCTGCGTTGGTGGCAAGGTGGTAGCGTAATTAAGTACTGCCATAAGTGAAGAAGAAAAGGCGACTGGGGCAGCCGGCGATGTCCGTCGCTGCTACGTGTTGGCCGTCCAGTTTCACTGCAAGTATCGCTTGAAGGAACAAGGCGAGCGACTCCATCTGGCTTGATGACCAAATCGGTCCTGGTACCAACAATAGATTGACCTAGGGGAGATTCCGAACGTGATCTAGAACAAGCATGACTACTGGAACAATTTCGGCGGTTGGATCCGAACAGTGTTCGTTTCGCTAGTCGGTTGCTAAGTGCCGCTACTTGCGCTCTTAGTTCCGCTACCTCTGTACTGGAAGCAGTCTGAACCAGAGATACTTGGGCTTGGATTCACAAATAAGGGCAGCAATGTCGGCCAGCTGAGAAAAAAGCGCGCCGTTTGCACACAGAGGGCTACGTATGTCACGTGGCAGGCGACGAAGCCACATCTCAATAATGAACGTGTCGCCAACAGAGAAAGTCTTAGCTAGAGCCTGCAGCTCGTGCAGCAACGGAGAAGGCTTTCGATCACTTAGCTTGGTTTCTTTAAGAAGCTGCGCAAGGCGAGCATGGTTTGCTGTTCCGAATCGCTTTAATACTACGGCCTTATGCCGGTCGTAAAGTTTATGCTTTAAGGGAAGCTTCAAGGTGTCGTCGAGGTCATTGACGACTTACGGGTGAAGCGCTGTGACCAAGCAGTGAAATTTGACACCGTCAGACCTAACGTCCTGTAACCAAAAATTGGTTGCTATCTGATTAAACCAGACCTTGGGATTAGTCACTCGGAAAGGCGAGATAGGAAAACGGAACCCACTACCGTGCTAGACCAAATCTCGGTGAATGACCATAATGGTGAAATAAGTACGGGGCATGTAAAAGTAAAAAAACTAACGCAGTCCTCAGCCTTCTACATCGAACCTGTGCAACTAATTCTGCTATGAAGAATGCTTTGTTGGAGCACAGATCATCTCTGTCTCGTAATGGTTATTGATTGCAAAAAGCCTTGTTTAGGCTCCTGTGCTCACCGATCACTACCTGGCGAAATTACCCCCAACTTGTGTTTTGACGGATTTTTGCGCGCCACAGCGCCATAATGTCCCTGGGTCTGACTATTACCTGACAGAATGCTCACTCATACGGACAACATCTTTTCTTTTATAACTTTCATTAAAACGAAATGTTTTAACATTCCACAGAAGCTATGCTTGTATGCATATTTGATCACGCCTTTACAGGTGTGTCACGTTTTACCGAGAATATACTATTTATTTATTTATAATTTTAAAATATTCTGGAATAGTTTACACAATCATGCGGGGGTATCTCCGGGTTACTACAATTAGGAGCTGCATGGCATCTGCGCCGCGTCGCATGTTGTGGTGTCCTTCTGGTGGACAAAAAGGACAGGGCTATTGCTTATTTGTGGGTGAGACCCGGCAGCTAAGCTGCACACCTCAATACAGCGGTGTGAAATGGCTTTGCTGTAGAATTAGATAAGCTTCTATAACCGGGGTGATAAGACGCTACATTGCACGAAGTTAGCAAACCAAACAGGGTTGCGAGGACAGGGTAGAAGTGGTGAGTTAAGTTATGGAAAGTCAGTAGCATGCCTTGCAAACACATATGTCAAAGATCAGAAGCACCGGATGCAGGTAAATGCAGGTTAGGTGAACGAAGGACTTGCAAACGGTGTTGCGGCCATTTACAGCAAAGATAATAGGCCATGGAAGCGATTAAATAGGACGTGAACGCCAGAAGCAGCATGGCTACTGCGCTGCCTCGCGCGTCGTAAGCAGCGTTCTGGTGGACCAGAGGAAGAGTATTAACACCAATTAAGGGGTAAGAGTCGATGAGAGAGCTGGATGCTGCATTACAGCGGTATGACCGAGTTTGCTGCGGAAGAAATTAAACGTCAATATCTGGGTTGCTATGGCTTTGCACCGCGCGAGGTTGGTAGGGCTAGCAAGTTTTGAGGAGAACGTAGATGGGTCTAGTACATTGGCCGCTAGCCAGTGGCATGCTGAGCGCATGGTTATGGCAAAGAAGAAAAGCAATGGAGGCAGGTGAGTGCAAGGTTTGTTGATAAGAAGCCAGTAGAAGCTTTCGCGGCCTTTTGCTGCGAAGATAATAAGCCGGGGAAGCATGTAGCAGAGGTGCGTTAAGCAATTGAAAGCTAAGAAAACTGAGCGCAGATGTAGGGCGGATAGCAGTGGAGGCAAGTGAGTTCAAGGTTTAGCAACTGAAAGCCAGTAACGAGTTTAGAGGTTATTTAGGGTCAAGTTAATAGTCCACGAAGGCTAGTACATATGATGTTCATGTCAGAATCTACATGGCTACTGCGCTGCCTCGCGCGTTGTAGGTGTCATCCTAGTGTGCCGGAAGGGGAGCTAACGCTACTTTGGATAATCATCTGAGAGGTGTTGCAGACAAGTAGCCATAGGCGAGATGCATGTAAAGTAAAAATACTCTGCTGCGTTGCGTAAGGTGAGCAAAGCATGCTAACTCGCTAGCTTGAGAAGGCTAAAACACGAAAATTATTCAGAGGCTAGTGTAAATATAATGCTGTGGTGCTACGTTGGACTGGCTACTTAGTATTCGCAGCTAGCCATAGGTTTGGCGTGGTACCTATAGTGCTTTGCTTGACCAAAAGTGGTCAGGCCCCTGTTCCTACAACTGATCTTAGGGAGTGTTAAGTTTGTGAAGCTGCGCTAGGTTATGGACGCTGAGGCATCTACGTAGGACCGAGCTAACTTGTGCAACGGACTATAAGGATTTTAGTGTTAATGGTAGTTGGTTTCATGCAACTACACAGTCATTGTTGCACATTGTACAGCATTTTTGTCTCCACTCTAAATGTTATAACAAATAACGTTAGCAATGTTTGCTTTCACGCCTGTTCTTTGCAGTCTTGGTTGTCCCTCACTTTCCCTTTTCTCTTAGGTCCGGAACGTTTGCGGATCTGGGATTGGACGGAGAAATGGTGTTTTCGCCCGGGACAGGATATAATAACCCACAAGAACCTACAAAGGACATGGGTGAACACCAGCTGGATAAAACTGCACTCACAACCACGAACAGTGTACGACACCTTCACACTCCTGAAAAGTATATATAACCTGAAAATATCAGACACAAGAAACTGACGTTCTGCTCACCTGGACACGCACAAAGACGACTTTTAGTGAATATTCCATATTTGATTGGCCTCAGCGAGTAGGACGGCCCTGAACAAAATATCTGACCACCTAACAGAAGAAACTGGAAGCCATGTGACTGCGGATAACCAAACGTGAAACCTGTCGGCAAGCTACTCTGCCAGTTTTACATTAGTTTAAAAATGGATTTACGACAGTGTTCCAGGACGTGGTGTGATTTTCCTGGCGAGGGTTCTGACTATAAAAAGTCACAACTGGCCGTTTAAAGACACTGCGACGTGGCAAATGTGACTGGCCACTGAATGAAGCACTGACCACAACTGCGTATTGGCAAGTCGACTAGAACAATAATTCAATATTTTCTTGACACCTACAAGAACGAGATTCTCCCTGTGTACATGTATTCTTTTCACTACACCTATATTGTCCTGACTGTTTGCACTACGCACGCTTGCACTCAACATATCGCCATTCATCGACGACTTTATTCCTCATGATCACGTTTACGATTCCCGCAGTCTTTACAACTTTCGTTTTACTTCCGTATACCTACATAGAATGATGTTCGTTGCGAAACATAATTGCATGTAAACCTTGGGTAGGTCTAATTTGGTGTGTCTCGATAAATTCGAGAACATACTATTTATTTATTGTATAGGAAAAGGTTACCTCGTAGATTGCATTGGCCCTTGCAAGAATGAAGTAGTATGGCCTGCTGCGCAGAGTATATTGATGATCAATAGTCGTTATAATGAATGAAATTTTATTGCCCTAAAGTTGTGAGGATTTGAAACCGAAAGAGGAAATCTATTTCTATGCGCCGTAACCAGAAGGGATTCAGCTTGAGATGCTTGCAACGTTCACAATAACTTAGTGTGGACAGGGTTAACAACCGTTTTGTGAAAGGCCGCTGAACCTTTTCTACTGATATTCTGTCACCTTTCTTTGCGGTGAAAAGCACTATTGTACAGGGCTCTAAAGGGGACGTGCACAGACCTTGTAAATTGTGACCCTAGGTTTTGCCAAGTACAGCTTTTTAAAGCTGCGTCTGATTAATGTCCTAGCCCTCGCAGGGTTATAGCTTACTTGTTCCTCAAAGCTAAGTGACGCAGAGTAGCGTAATCCGAGGTCTGTTGTTGCTGTGCAGTTTTCGAGTGTGTTGCTGTTCATTTTCAACACGTAGGGGGGCATGTTGGCCGCGTGGCACATTATGTTGCATTTTCCGGCGCAAATCCAAGCTTCCTTGTCTTACTCTAGCTATCCAGCGCCGTGAGGTCACATTGGATGTGAGCGAGCCTGTTTGGTACGTGTGACGTTTTGAAGTAGAAGACAACCTTAACCTCATCAGCGAACATGTATGGCTTTTCCTATCTACACACCGAAACTATAGCGCTAACCTAGACTAGCAATAATATTGGGTCAAGCGCGCTGCCCTAAGTACTCCACCAGTCACAGGTGTCCGCTGCGATTCGTTAGTACCACGTCTAACAGTTTGTGTACGAGTTGAGAATTACGAGGAGAACTGGGAAAGTAACTTGTCAACGATCCCATAAGAAGCTAGTTTTGCCAAAAGACCAGCATGACGAACACGGTCGAAGGCCTTTGTCATGTCAAATAATATGACTACTGGCGCAAGCCCTTGGTCCACGCTGTGTCACTTTATCAGGGAAGGGAACTGACACGTCTGGTACACTTGCGAAGATAGAAATCCATGTTGGGTTTTTTGGGGTAAGTTACGCTGCATCAGAAAAGTTAGCTTTCCTTCCTTAACCATTCTCTATGATTCTAGACGCTATAGCCGTGTGACTAATAAGTCGGTAGCTGTGCACCTTTTGAGGAATACCTCGCTTATGTGTTGGCACGATCATGGCACGCTTTTACGTAGCTCGTGCTTGGAGAGTGTAAACAGACTAAGGAGGTGTAATAATCTAGGGAAAGCCTCTGTTATGATTGCGTAACGCCTGATAAAATTGTCACTCGCACGGTTGCAGCTCGTCTACGATAACAGCTTGGAACGCTGGCCAATCCCACAGACTTGCGTTTACCTGGTGGCGTTAGCTTAGCCCGGGGTGACAAAGAACTTAAACGAGCATGAGAAAGGTCCCAGCCGCGTATTCGGGTAGACGCTTAGCCCTCGGAACGGATGCACAAGAGCGGGAGTTAGGGTAGAAGCGCGCTAGTGCCTTAGGCGCGAACGCTGCTCGGAAAACGACGCACACAAAATCAAGTGACCGACCGACGCCCAACTGTGGAGAAGAGAAAAAAGGCGTTGTTCCCTGAAGGCCGTTTAACGACCAACAAAGGGCAAATAACAGCCAATGCTGTGGGTCATTGAGTTAGGGAAAATAGCTACCACGACGGGGTGATAGTTTGTAGAAGAACATAGTCAGCAGCTGCACAGTTGGGCCGCGTCTGGAGTGAGTGAACACTGCTACGTTGTGGGGAGGGCTAGGCATTCGGTTTCAACAGCCCTTTTGCTGGAGTTTCTGGCGCGTTTCTAGCGGGAATATTTGACGGGCCCGCAACACCTCCGCTGGAAGAGAAAGCATACCGCTTCTGACACGGACTTACCTGGCGGGGTTTCGGCCACCTCCAGATACCTCTTTTTAGTCGGCCAGGCGCCTCCTTCAGACGCGGGGGTCATCGAGCGGCTTCTACCGTTGTCTCTCGTGTAGCCAAGCCAAAGGTATCCAACAGGATGTGCAGCGGCAGGCGCACGGGAAGGCTGGCTGGCATGGAGGTTCCTGCGTGACGCAGTCGAAGTTGCTTGCGATGGCCGACCCGCGTAGCATCACCACCGGAGACATCATGCAGCATGTCACCTCGCCTCGCCGTCACTGTTGTTTTGGTTCAGCGCGGATGACCTGCTCGATAATCGAGAGCATAGACCGGGGCTCCAACAGCGAATTCTTTGTGTTTGGTGCAGGCACCAGAGTGACTAGATGGCATCGCAGTCGGAATGAGCGTTTTGTTGGTGGTGAGTAGCTTGCGGCCCATCAAGGCTTCAGCTGGTGACTGGCATCCCGGCGTAGCTGGATTCTGTATGGACCGGTACGAGAGCGGGAGGGCTTGAAGACACTCATCCATGGTCCCCTCCCTGCGCCCACTTGAAGGTGGTAACAAATCTCTCCGCTTGACCATTAGACTGCGGATGGTAAGGCGGCGGGCGGTGGTGTTGGACGCAGCGTCGGCGACAAAAGTCTTCGAAGATGGCAAACGTAAATTGGGTACCATTGTCCGACACCAAAACCTCGGGAAAGCCATGTTGACTGAAGGTTCGTTGGAGACAAGCCAGAGTGTCGGATGCGGTTGGCGGTCAGACGGCGACCACTTCTGGCCATTGATTATGGGCGTCCACCACCACTAGATAGGAACTGCCATCTATGGGACCAGCGTAGCCGACGTGCACTCGAGACCACGGTTTTGCTGGCGGATTCCAAGGAACCCGCGATTGGGGTGGTGGCATCTTTGAAGCTTATTCACAGTCCAGGAACCCGGGGGCGGACTGACTGGCTTTGTCGTCGGTTCGGTCTTTTAGTACTGTCGGAGAATATACCGCATTGCAGGTGGCCGGAAGAGGAAGATCGGCCAAGCCAAGGGCTTCGAGCCAGTCCAGAACAAGAACGTTTAGCTTCGCCTTGTTGATGTAGTAGATCGCGTTGTACGTGGCGCCCCGGAAGGAGACGGAGCAGTGCAGCTGCCCAGGTGGCTGCCCTTGACCACCACAGGCGCCGGTGGCCGATTGGGAGGTCGGTTCGAACGGTGGCTTGCCAAATATATTAATAAATTAATAAATAATAAATAAATAGGTATCTTTCTGGACCGGCTAGAAAGTGCACCCTTAAGGGTTCAGATCAATATTTACATTAATCACATGCTCTTGCATGGAAGTAGGCAAAATACGAGTATATGTTCCTCGTTGGCAATTACAAATGCATTGGCATTTTTTCTGTACAGCTGCTGGAGTCGCAGGCGCCCACCATGAAATTTTTCAGGTTCCTTCGGGCAATATTGAGTTCCTTGTTCTTTGGTTGTGAAAGCTGCGCAGAGGTATAGTTTTGCCGTTTTTCTTTGGAACGGGATCCAATTCGCCGCAACTTCACTTCAAATTCACTGGACTTTTGTTGGCCCGCCCAGTCGCCACAATTGTTGGTTCGCACATGGAAGAGATGAGAGTGGCGGTATTACATGTGATAGGATTTGTTAAAAAAGTAATTTCGAAAAATGCAGATGAAAATAAAAATGATTTGTTAAGAGACACCCTAAGGCGGCGGGCGTCACTAGAAAAATACAAATTAACAAAAGTTATAGCCAAACTTTTCTTGCAATGATATTAGTTTCTGGCGCCGAATTTCAACCTAAATCTCAAAAATTGAAGAATCTTTTCTCAGGCTAGAATGCTGCGTACTGTAGCACAAAGATAAGCTACTCAGAATAAGTTTGACCCGTTGATTACGCTGAAGGTAAAAGCAGTGCAATACGTGCAGTATTTCGCGTGTTATTCGCAATTGAATGATGATGTACGAACAAGGCTTTTTGCTTTGCATGCAGATAGTAGAAAGATGAAAGAAAATGTAAATGGTAGCGAAACGGTATATGTTCTAAATAGGCATAGCTATAAAGAAATGCACTAATTAGCCTGTAATACCCTGCAAAACTAGGTACTGCGCAGGTGGCCGAAAAGTACACTTTGCAGGCATACACGGCAAATATACGCAAATAAGGTACAATTCTGCGCGAAAACGCTAGAAAGTCAGTAAGGAATATTATGGCTTCATGGGAATTCAGTAGAGCTTATAATTAACCCAGGGTTAGACGGCCTCAAGATACCGTTTTCAGTGGATACTGAGCCATATAGAGTTTAGTATGTTTTAAGCCTGTAAGTGTTTCTAAAGCTTATATCAAGGCCGTATGAGCTAGGTCTACCTGAGTAACACAGGAGACCTTTCGGAGCACTTGACACAATTTGGTCTGGAAAATACACACTTATCTTAGCCAAACATCGCAAGTTTTATATCTTAGAGCCGATTTTCTATATTCATGAGCCTACGTCCACAATAACAGTGATCTATAGGAGCCTGTCACTAATAATAAAGAAACGAGTATGGGAAAATTTAGTAAAGGTAAGCAAATTGCGTTGGGGCGTGAAATCTCTTGTGGTCTGCGTTGGTGGGGCATTACCAACTCTAATACTTGGGATTGAGCTTGCTCAAGCTTGAGGGATGGTTATGCCTCATGTGTTGATGTACATCATTGTGCGATTTTTTGATGAATTTCGAGTTATTTCTCTCCAATTTTGAGTTCTGAAGTAAGTGCCAGCGGTGTTCATCCAGGTGGCAATGTTAGCTAGTACTATACTGTCACACTGGCTATTTATTTTGTGGTTTTCCTGGCAAGAGATGCTCTAGCATCCTAAGCAAAGCTTGACACGAAAACGCAGGAGTAGAATAGTAACAAAACCCAGTGGGAGCTGATCGTTCACCCACCATTACGCATAACGCGTTGTAGGCTTTGGGGCCAGCTAAATGATAAATAACACACGAGCGGCCAAGATAAGAAAGTGTTGATGGAAAGTTTCTGGTGGTCCAGCCAATCAGTTTGACAGGGGCCTCTCCGGATTTGGTTAGCTTACATGCCAGTGAAATGAGATCTGAACACGCGAGGGTTTTAGTAGCAAATGCAGTTAAAGAAGAGGATCTGGTTTACATTATACCTGTCTACTAGCGTTGCCAATAGTGAAAGGCATATGTGTACCTGCTAAATATAAGTATATGGGGACAAGAGAAGATAAGTGGATAGCAAAATGTCTGATTCATGGGCCTAGAACTTTTAAAGTGCTCTGTTTGTCAACAATATGAAAGATATATATAGTATTTTGCTGTTTACATTCTGATAGTAATTGGAAACGATGGAGTACAGTAGCTAGTGCTCAGGCTTAAGGAAAAGCAGCGATAAGGGCCGGCTAGCACCCGGCATCTACAAAGGTACATAAAGGTTCATTTAAGTTGGCATTTATACGGTTTTGGAAAATTCTAATGCTAAGCTTATGTATATCAGCAGCAACGAACAATTTCATAATCTCATGCAAGGCCTAGGTCTGGTCGGATACCATAAATAGGAGTACCTCGAAGGTCCTAAGCCTAATAATTTTTCGACGGACCCAGTGGTCAAGAAATTGGAAAGTAATAAACGTAAAGCTGAAGACAAGGACTGAACATGGAGACAAGATGTAAGGATTGAAGTTTGTCTGCCCTGATGGCTTCGTCATTGTCCTTCAATACGCTATATTAGGAATAACTACGCGTTTGCGAAGCTGCCAGTCAGTAGGCAAGGCTTACTGTTTGTTGAATTATTTAAACATATCCGAAGTGACCATAGAAAGAGAGAAGCCGGAGGGTTGTGGTTACCCATTGGTCCATTTTGTCTTTAAATCAACGTGTCAGTGAGAGGGTCAAAGCACGTCAGGAACTACTCAGTATTGGCTAAGTACCTCTTGCATTCAGAATTCTAATGTTCACAACCGTACGATGCTTACGACTGATCCGACTGAAACATTCTGGGTCTTGTGGTTGCGATAATGTCTAAGTTAAAAGAACAAGGGTCACTGATGGAGACAATTCATGGGGATATCCATTATTATCCCATACCGGATGCTTTTTGAGTGGCGCCTACTCTTTCCATAGTGTTGTCGTAAGGCGGAATTGTCCGTAGGAGAACTCAAGTAGGTCAGGAAGAGATCATTGAAGAATAAAATCATCTTGTACTCGGTTTGCTATTCCTAAACCCTAGAAAATGTGTGCGACGGATACCGCTAAAGTCTCTTAGGTGCTAAGACGGTAACGACAATGAATGTGGATGAGTTGTGAGCTCAAGGTGCTTAGATGTCATGCACTACATCGTGGGCGTCCTCAAGCTACATCAGGGCCAGTTTCGAAGAAGTGGTCTTGCGAATCGCAGATATGGAAGATGCTTTGTATATTGCCAAAACATAGGAATCTTTGTATCTCCTTCCTGAATACCTGCAAGTTTTGGATTTCTCTTATTCTGGAAGGCAACCTGTTCCATATGTTCACGTACACAACTAAGAAGAAACGAGATCGCAGTCTCTTCTTTGCCTTTAGCGGAGTAATGGAATGGCCCTTGTTTCCGAGTTTAGATTCAGATGCGCTCCTTGGTTTAAGACAAGTGATATTACTGTGCAGCTTTCTATGAATTAGCTTATGTAAGAAGCACAGGTTAAGGATAATGCGCCTTTGCCGTAGGGGCTGAATTTTTAGGTGTTCATACCTTTGTCGGTAACTCAGCGCTTGCTGTGCTTGAGTCAACATCTTCGTAAAGCGTCGCCGAGCTCTTTGCAGCAGAACACGGTCCGACTTTTGTAGTCTGCTGCATATAAAAAAGCAATGTTCCAGATGTGGCGTGACGTGGCTCTTATAAAGTTCTAGCCTTGCATCTACGGTTTTTATGTAGCGGCGGATGTGGAACGATAATCCCCTTAATCTTGCCACTTGATAATGAACTTGCCCTGCAAAGTTGAGGCTTATGAAGTGGCACAAGCCCAGATATGATGTCACGGCATTCTGTTTGCTATTGACGCCGTTTGTTGTTAGGGCCCCAGCAGGTATATAAAAATTGTGGGCCATAACGTTGGATTTTTGAGCGGAGAAGGTCATTAGCGAGTGTTCGCACCACTCTTCAAGTGCATTAATATCCTCACGGATACTATTAATTGCGGATAATTCATTACCAGGGGAAAGACATGTGAATCTTTCACATCGTCAGCAAAGATAAAGGAGCGACCGTGTTGCCAACTATGCAGAGGTCATTGATATAAATCAAAAATAGGGTAGGGCCAAGGACGCTCCCCTGCACTACGCCTGGGGACGGCGGTCGGGGTGGATATATTTGCTCAACCTTAACAGACTGCGTACGTCCTATTAGATAGGAACCCAGCCAGTCTAATAGAGGACTGTTTACCCCGTAAGCCTTTACCTTTTGCACCAGGCACCTTGTGGTACCCTGTCAAACGCATTTTGCATTAGCAGGCTAAAGAATGACAACTGAAAGATTAGAGTCCATGGCCTGGGTGACTAAATTAAGGAAGTTCAGCTGACAGGTTGCACAAGACCGAGCACTTAGAACTCCGTGCTGAGCTTCATTTATGTGCTCGCATGCATAAAGGTGAGTCATGAGGGCTTTGATCAACTTCCCCATCACGCGCGAGATAATAGAAGTGTGGTTAACAGGGCGATATTTACCAACTTCCTGTAGGCTTCCGCCCTTATGCCTTGGAATGCTTGGAATGTTTCCAAGCGGTCGGGCATTGACCTGTTGCAATGATAACGTAAAGCGTTTCAAAAGAAAAATAGGGATATCTTCACCACCATTCTTAAGTAGATTGGGCGGCATTCCGCCTGACAGGGTTCCAGGATGACTTGGTAGTTAAATCAGAAGTACGGACACATGTTATGGCAAACTGTACAGAGGACAAGGACTGACTACCGGTACTTGCAGGCCTAGAATGTTGAACCTATTTCTAGACACTGCGATTCTGTAAAATGTGAGCTGGAGACTTCCCATAAAATTCTTGTGTCACTAGAAGCGTCGTGGTGAACAAACTTTAAGGTTAGATCCTGTCGTCCATAGTTAGGGGTCCGAGAGCGCAGCAGCCAGCCTGAGGTTCTTAGCTTTTTTCACACTAGTTATTGCGGCTATTTCTTAATTGGTTTGCTGCTGCTTAGATCTGGCAGAAAACTGATGTTCAGTCTCGCTCTCTCTCATGATGTGAGCAAAATTGAAAGTGTTGTTATAGGATCCTCTAAGATGACGCATTCTGTTACGCATCCTGGTTTGGGTCACACTTTTAGATGAGTGTCTTATTAAATTTAACATGGGAGCTAGAGAGTAGAGACAGTGAAGTGTTTCCTCATAAAACTGCTCAGCCGAGCAATCCACGGAATCAGACAAAACAAATTCATCACAATTTCTTGATCGGACGAGTACAGCAAAGGTTGTCCAGTTGACGCCTTGCATCGGGCGGTATACTTTGACTGCGTCTGTTTCTGTCGAGTGGGCATTATATTGCTTTAAGTAAACCGAGCAATGCACTAATCTGTGATCACAACCCGGAGAATCCCGGTCGACTGCCACTCGCGTTGTTGGGATGCCTAGAGTAAATATTATGTCAAGAATATGTTCCGATCTGGTTGGAGTAGATACATGTTGCGTTCAGCCACCTAAATTGATACATGCCAGTAAGCCAACATACTTCGTTGTTGCAGCAGGTGAGAACCAGTTTAACTCAGGCAGGTTGAACTCTCCTGCAACCAGTTTTGATTAGCAGGAAAAATTTGAAGCTTGCGCAAGACTATCAATAAATACTTTGTCATCCTTAAATGGGGTATCAGGTGACCTATAAGCATACCCAAATAGTATGGTCGATCCCAGGATATCAGGCTTTATCCATACCCAATCCATCGTCTCAGCGGCGTTCATGATTTCGGACCTTTCCACTGAGTAAGTAATTTTAACACAAATGGCGTACCCGCTCCCTCGTTTTTGCATACGAGATTGCATAAAAAGCTGTTAGTCAGAAATTGAGTAGGCCTCCTCTGAAGCATTAGGGGATAACCATGTTTCCATGACAAATATTGCATCAGGGTCGGCGAGGACAAACAGAAGAGGCAAGATAAGCGTTTTCTTGTTTAGCGAGCTAGAATTTATACGTAGAAGTGAAAAAGAACACTTGGGGTCTACTAGCTTGACGGATAACGAGAGGAAGCTGTTGATGGTTACTTCGCTATCTGCCGTAGTTGTAGGAAATGAGTGAGAAGACATTGCAGTTGGTAGAGGGGTGAAGAGGCGTTTGTTGCCTGGATGAAAGTGTCGCGGCTCATCCTCACCTGGTGTAAAAATTGCGCAGGTTGCAGGGAAGGAAGCAGTGGACTATATGACCTTTTTATCTGTACCGGCAGCAAAAGTCTGAGAGACGTAGCAGGTGCACAACGGGCTTGATGCGCATGAAGTTGATCGGAGCAATGTAGATTACTTAATATAGTGCTCGCCGTAGGTGAATTGGTTGCGGTGGTGGTGCGCGGTGCCGTCGCACAAGTATCTGGGTATGATTCGGTAGTGTCCGTCTTGGTGGCCGAAATACAGTTGCCTTAACTTGGTATCATTGCGGAGTTGTTTACCATTCAATATTATAGTGCGCAAGCTTCTACTATCGTCAGTACTCAGTTTGATTGGGGCTGGGTATTTACTGATCCTTTTGGCCATCACAACATGTACCGAATTTTCCGCGATACCGTTAACTTTAAGGATGGCGCTCTTAAGCTCGCCCGTCGATATGCCACCCGGAACATTAAATGCAAGTACGCGGAACTCCACGTTGTTCCAACCCGACTGCGGAGACCGCTTGTCTACGGATCTTGATGTATTTAAGGCTTCAGTGGGTGACATAACCATCGTAGGTGAGCGACTAGGTGTGTTTGATCTGCAAGTCCGTTTGGCACTGAGAGCCTTCGTAGTGTTAAACACAATGCTGTCTAAGCGGTTAGATGTCGGTCATTGGTTCTTGCTTGTTTGGCTGGGCTCTCTTTGCCTAAAGCCGGTTTTGAAGTTAGGACTCGCCGCAGCCCAACTTAAGCTTCTTTTTAGCGGCCCGAACGTAAGCTCTCTTATCATTGTTGCACTGCGAACATGTTTACGGTTAGCTGTGAGAGTACGCAATACTGCCTCATCCTTTGCGTTCAGTTTGATAAGAGCCGCAATTGAGTTACACACTTAATCAGTCTTTGAACCTGCAGTGCATTCTCTGCAATGCCATTAATTGTAATGATTGCACGCCTAGAAGCATCCACCGTTATATCGTCTGGAACCTTGAACACTAGTGCGCTGCGTACTCCATTCACGCACGCAGCATTATATGGTGCTAGGGCCTCCGCTTTGCTTATTTTCAAATTGTGGCGTTGAGCCCAGCGGCGCAGGTGAACTCGGTAGACTGGTCTATACGCGGGGTCTTTTGGCTCGAGGCGCTGGCGGCTTTGTTCTCAGAGTGTAGGTTATGCTGGGCTTGCTTTGATCGTTGTAGAATTTTCCTAACATGTCCGATCTAACGCAGCTGTTCAAAAGTTGCCTTAGAGGTTCGTCAACCATTGCCCCTTCCGGTTTAACTGATCCACTTGTATCAGTGGTTGAGCACTTAGTATTTACTGAGGGTTTTCCTATGTTGTTCACGGATTGGCTGGTTTTATCTATGTATGAGGTGCTTTACGGATAGTACTGGTCCCAGGGTTTGCAGGTTCTTTCAAGCAATCCAACGATCCAGTATTCATATCAGGCGAAATGTCAAGCTCCACGGTACCTGAGCTACTTATGTTCCCTGGCGTCGGACATTTGTCATTATTCCCCTGAACACATCTGTAATGTGCGGAACTCTCGCTAAGCCTATGGTAACGTTGTTGCAACGCCGTTCTTGCTGGTACTAACTTTAAGTCAAGGAACGTGGTGCGGGTTCTAAATTCCCTTTGCTAAGAGAGAAACTTGAGAGCCGAGCTCTAATTATCAAACCTGACTAAGTGGACGCCTCGGTCTTTCAAAATCATTTTTCTCAGCCTTGTGCAGCTCAGAAGATTGTGTTCCAAGCCACACACTCATTCGTATTTTACGAATGGTGTGCAGAATCAGGCAGCCTGGAACATTATAAACACTACCTCATTGAGTCATTTTAGTCGATCCATCACCTTGACTGAAATCTTATTAATGAACCTTCTAGCCAATTCCACTTGCTTAGCTTCCATAAGGTCCTTGAGGTGCATCATAGCAGCTATGACTGCCAGTCTATCAGTAAAAGGTTCTATTCTGTTGAGTACCAGTTTGAGCTTCACCACGTCGTTTTGAATATCGACCATTTTGGAACTCAAAGAAAAGAGGACCGTTAAGTTACCAGTGCATGGTGTAGTTGTGCTAGATAAGTTCCTGCTGATAGTTTTAGATTTGACCGGAGTGCCTCTAATGATCTCATACGCTTGATAGAGACGTCAAGACGACGTCCACTGATAATATCTAAAAGAAGAAGTGATGGAAAAGAAAAGATAGCGGCAGAAAACCTGTAAATTTAACGTTAAATAATAAATGATAATCGCGTTAAAATATACGCGAAAGACACGAAACGCCTTTAGAAGCCTGAACAAATTGAGAACAAATCAAAACGGACCACGTTCCCAGGTACACCCTCAATGAATCGCCAGAAAACCTTGGAGATGATCTTGATGTCCGGCGCAGTGTCCAACTGCAATCGGACCGACTGGCCGTTGCTCAAGCCGTGGACGAATTTTCTCCAATCCACAGAGTTGATTTGAAATGTGGCCAGCAGTCTCAGGAAGCTGCCAAACGGACCAGGTTTGGGTTTGTGTCTGGGTCGGGACCTCGTCTCTGAATTGCGCGTGGAGGCCTGCCCACTTTTGGCACCCTTGGGAGTTGTGGGATGGCAGTAACCATAAAGTCGCCCCACCCTGCCGCAACGATGACAACGATGCTGGCGGAAATTCCCTTCGCGGTGGAAATGCCAGGCGCCATAGAGGCGGCACGCGTAGGGTGCGGAATTCGCTCGGTCGTATTGGGTGGGGCGGGCGGAAGATTGCGCCCTCGGTACTGTGACTGCCTGGACCGTAATAGGTACGGCGGCGTTATGGATCATGGCAGAATCGTGCTTCAGTTTGAGCAGCGTTTGACACTTCTAAGCGAGCTTTTGGAGTGTGACTGAGCTATCCTGTTGTAGCTTGGACAGAAGCGCGTCCGGATATTGGCATCGTGTGGAGACTGGAGGCCAGGGACGGAAATCAGGCCGTGGAATTAGTCCTCAGTGAGCAAGCCAAGTTGAAAACGTTGACATTCACGGTTGACTACGCCCGTGGATGTTCTGAAGTCGTCAGCATCACGTGTGGCCAGCTGCGGACACTGATAACGAGAGTTGAACAGAGAGGATTGTTCGCCAAAATTCTCGGACAACGCTCTGCGTGTCTCGTCAAAGGTAACGTCGCGTGGTTTCCTCGGCAAGATGAAATTGGCGTAGCGCTGGTTTTCGAGCGTACCAAGTTTGCAAAGAAGCAGCCGGACCTTCCACTCGTCTTCCTGGCAAGCCAAGTCAAAGGAGAACAGGTCATCGTACCGCTTATACCAAGATTCGAACGTTACCCCGTCCTTGGCGTCGTACAAGATTTTGCTGATGCCTCTAACCACCTGGTACGCCGACGACAAATTTGCGTTTGATACTGCATGAAGAGAAGAACTGGAGAGTTTTCGGTTAAGACGGAAACCAATTTCAGTTCTTGATGCAGCATCAGTTCTAAATCGGCGTATTCGTCGGTCATGGTTTGTACACTATCGCCACTGTTATAGATTGAGGTAACGCCACTGTTATGATTGCTTAACGCCTGATAAGTTTGTCACTGGCACAGTTGGAGCACGCCTAGGGTAACGGCTTTGAACGCTGCCGGCTAAAGACGCGCGCAAATTACGTGACCGACCGACGCCCAATTACGGCGAAGAGGAAGCAAGGATAGCGGTTCTCTGAAGACTCTTTAACGACGAACGAAGGGCAAATCGCAGCCAAGGCTGTGGGTCATTAAGTTAGGGAAATTAGCTACCACGACGGGTTGATAGTTTGTAGCAGAACATTGTCATCAGGTGCGCAGTTGGGCCGCGTCTCGGAGTGGGTGAACACTGCTACGTTGTATGGAGGAATTGGCCTTCGCTTCCCACAGCCATTTTGCCGGAAGTTCTGGCGCGTTTCTCGCGGGGATATTTGACGGGCCGGCAAAGGAAAGAGTAGTGGTATATCTGGATTGCCTAACATAAGCATGCCTGAGTGGACTCCGTTTGGATCGGGGTAGTAAGACATTTTGAGCGCCTTCAGGAAGCCGTTGATAGTGCACACGATAAAGTAGTGCGCAGTTCGTCGTCAGT
The DNA here is from genome assembly GCA_944474145.2 of Dicrocoelium dendriticum. Classification (NCBI taxonomy): domain Eukaryota; kingdom Metazoa; phylum Platyhelminthes; class Trematoda; order Plagiorchiida; family Dicrocoeliidae; genus Dicrocoelium; species Dicrocoelium dendriticum. The sequence continues at coordinate 4,087,694 of OX104062.1, forward strand.
TTGTCACGTCGGAGTAGACCGTAGTGACAATGCAATACTTTTAAAGGGTTGGCAAACTGCGTAATGAATGCTTCACAGAATGTTACAAGGTCATGTATTACAGTATTATCTGGAAGTAATAATGCGTTTATGGAGTTTGTTACTGGGTTGCTACGGCATCACCTTAACTTTGTGAGGGCTATGGTCGAATTCTTGTGCTAAGCGCAACACCTTCGGCTGACAAGAGCGGTTTGTCCTTGGTGTCTCTTCATGGGGCCATGAGTATTATAGTGTGGAAAGCATGGATTTGCCTGTATTTTAAGCGCAACCTCTTTGCTTTTCAAACGGCTTTGTTTGAACCAGCGGTGCCATTTGACTAGGCCTTGCGTTTCCTTTGCTTTGGAGTAACCACCTTAAGCCAGTAAGTAAAGCGGTTATAAAGCTCGCAGGTAGCTGTATCAACTTCGATACCCAGTAAAAAGCCATCCCAGTCCAAAAATGGTGTGTGTAAGGTGAAACATTCCCAGTGCGTTCGTTGGAATGGCCTGAAGGTCGCATATGGTTAATATTTGTGCGGCAGCGCGCCGTATAGACTGAAGGGTACCTGGACAACGCTGTGAGCACTGCCAGCAACATTACTATTTTCAATGGTCGCTGCATTAGTCATGCCAATAGCAAAATGTAGGTTAAGGGTGTTGGAGCCCCTAGCGGGTGGAAGGGCATGCTGAGTCCAGCTATTTGCGACAGTATCATTGACGAACTCTTTGTGCATTGTATCTGCAGAGTGATGCTTCCAGGAGACGTGTGATATGTTAAGGTCTCCTTCGCTTATCTTGTATTGTAAAGAAGTATTCGAAGCCTCAAGAAAACTGGGCTAGCGCGTCGACGTTAGCTCTGGAGCCCTGCCTCCAATAAGCATGTCCAACACCCACCTGCAGTGTGAATCCATAGTAAGGCTACGCATGATACTTGAAATGCCAGACGAAGTTGCAGATTAGCAGAGGCAACCTTAACTGGCGATATTACTCTAGGGCTTCCGCTGATTGATCTTAACCCAGACCATGTGGTTTGGGACTCTTCAAGGTTGTGTGATTTTATGTAGGCTGCATAATCCATCGCGTCGGTAGGGGTGCATATAGCTGTAGCTGAAATTGGGCGCTGGGCATTCCTAACCAATATTTGTAAGGCAGTCGGCACCATCTGTGAACGTGCACTGCAGTGATCGAATATTTTGCTGATGGAGACGGAGGTACTGGGGTCCACCAAAGTGGTTCAAACGGCGGACAGCCCGGTAACGACGCTAGGTTCAAAAAGTGGGAGAGGGTTGGAAAGCCATTGAAAATCATCTGTCAGGAAGGCGCGCAAAGCGCGTATTGGTTATTGATAGCCTAGGGGATAACGCGCCATGTAGGCACCTGACTGCAACAAGCTGGCTGTAGCTCCAGGGTGGGCAAGAACAATCTGTAAGGCTGGAAGTGACCGCTCAGCTTCCTATCTCACGGGTGTGATTTGGTGGTTCATGTGGCGTTCTATCTGACGCAGGAAGGAGTTAGAAAATTTTGAAATTTGCACCTTGAGAGTGGGTTTGCTAGTTACCAACTTGGAGTCGGTAGGCGACGTCGAGGTGTCTGAATCCAGCGTTATTGTGCTGCCTGGGATAGATGTAAGATATGTGGAAGCTGCAATTGTGTAAGTTGCTACATACGCGGGTATTGTATAGGTGGGCGAATGCACTTGGTGTCCCGCAAAAATGAAGCTGAATTTATTTGGTCGCAGTATACTTGCTGTAGTAGTAATGAGTTGCAAATGAAATATAAATGGTTCACTTTTCTTGTCAGTAAAAGACGCTGGCACGTTACTGGTTAATTGCTCTGAATCTTCTGGATGGGATTGGTTTCGCAATGGCTGCGACTTCTGGAGACCATGTTGTCGGGCGACCTTAGAATATCAAGTGGCGGTGTGTCTTCCTGGGGACAGCTGTGCCTAGGATGATATTGGTTTGTGGATGGGAGCACGAAGTAAGGATGACGGTGCGCATTTACTT